>VXBQ01011625.1:0-95538 GCA_013400175.1 Phainopepla nitens | reverse complement strand
GATGCAGAGATCCACCCACAGCCCGTGAGGGAGGTGCCCATGCTGGAGTGGGCGGATGCCTGGAGGAGGCTGTGATCAGTGGCAGACCCGATGGAGAGAGGGGCGCCCTGCTTTCCGGGCTGGAGCAGCCTGTCCTTGGAGGACTGCACCCTGCAGAAAGAGACCAAGTTGCGGCCATTTGCAGAGAGCTCTTGCTTGTGAGATGGATACTGAAGAAGTTCATGGAGCACTGTCTCCCATGGGAGGGACCCCATGGTGCAGCAGGGGAACGACCCCTCTCCCTGAGCAGTGTGAAAAGCCTCAGGTGATAAACTGACCATAACCTCCACTCCCTGCCTCCTTGTGCCACTGGGGTAGGAAGTAGACCTGGGAAGGAGGGAGGGGTGTGAGGAACGTGTTTTTAAGGGCTTGTTTTACTTCTCATTATCCTGCTCTGATTTTGTTAGCAATAAATTCACTTTATGTCTCCAAGGTGAGCCTGTTTTGCTCTTCGTGTATTTGAGGAGCAATCTCTCCTGGTCCTTACGTCAACACAGGAGCCCTTTGTCATATTTTCTCTCCTCTGTCCAAATGCAGAGGGGTAGGAGTGAGCAACTTTGGTGGGTGCCTTGTGTCCAGCCAGTGTCAACCAATGACAAAAGTGTATTATGCTGAAACCAAGAAAAAAAGCCCTACTTTTTTACTAGTATCTGTTTTCTTCAAAACCTAAGAAATGAAATTTCATCTAAAGAAGAAAATACTTTGCTCTAATTTGAACAAACATTTTCTTTTATGTATCTTTCCTTAAGCAAATAATCATGGTTGCAGTTAATATACACAGCCCTCAATTAAATTTTCAGAGGCTGGCTGAACATTTGTGGAGAAGTATTTGGTCTCCAGTCTGCACCAGAGAGTAGATGATTAGCACAGTGCAACACTTTTTTCGCTTGCCACTGTGGCAGAGACATCATTGATGACACTAAGAGTGAGGAAGAAAGAAAAGGTCTTGTGGTTGAGGTGCAGAAGTTGAGCACCTCAGTCCTATTCTTGGCCCCACCGCAGATTTCCTGCACAGTCTGGAGGCAGTGACATAATCTCTGTGCTGCCATTTCTTCCTCTCTGAAACCTTCCTGTGTTTTTATCATTGCAGTTGGGGAAGACCTGCTCAGGCCAAGGCAAACAAATACTCAGATGCTTCAAGTTTGAGTCCCTCCTTTATTTCAGCAAGACTCTTGGAGGCAGAGTGCAAAATGCTTTGCAAATCTCCCGGCCAGTGGAGGCTGGAGGCTGGGTCAGCAGCCCAGACTCTTCTGTGATTCAGAGGATGTGAATTCCACCCAGCTGATGACAGAAACTGTGGTGTCAGGAAGATAAGGATGGTCAATATTTCACAGCTGGTTCTGCTCTCAAATAGCAATGAAAAGCTGCAGTCTTGGAAAGGTCACTGAGGCACAAATCTGACCAAGTAAATGAATATATAGGATGCTATTAAAATATTTTACATATTTAAAACTGAATGGTTTTAAGTGAAAAGAGATTTTTTTTTTCACTGTGTTCTTGAACAGACCCCAAAATCGAGATGATGGTAAGTGTGGAAATACAGTGCAATCCATTAACTTGCACATCACGTTACCAAAAAGCCTAAAAACTTTGCTCTTGCCTTTCCTATCCTTATGAATTTAAATAAAAGATCACATGAAGAAGAAAACAAACTGAAATATTTAACTGAAACATTACATTTAGAAAAAAATATACTTTGAAATAAGAATGAAGTACAGAAAATCACAAGAGTAACCTGTTCTAATATTTTTTGTTGTTATTATGGTGATTTTCCAACTGAAGGGATTCTGATATTGCACATAACCATTAAGTAAATATCCAGAGTTTTGGATCTATAACTGAAATAAACTCTGAGTGTTGTTTGGTGATGAGTATCATTACTTCCCAGATCCTCAGTTGTCCTGAAATGACCTTGAAAAGAAGCATCACAAAAATACGTTGTAGATTTTATGAGGTCAGTTTCAATTATATCCAGTCTGTTACTTCTAACACACTTTCCTCTGAGTGCTGTATTATTTGAAAACACTCCTTTGTATTTCCAGTGATATCCTCCAGTTTTTTAATAAAATTCCTTTGAAAATGCCTATTTATCAATAGCAGGCGTAAGTCTGATTTTTGCCTTGGGAAACAGTGATATTCCTGGAAGAATTACTTTAGGTAGCTAGAAAGATTAAAAACATAATTTAGTCTTATACAAACATGAAGTATGGCTATAAAAACCTGCCCTTCTAGATATATGATTTGTTCTTTGGTCAAAATTCAAGCAAAGAATGAAAATACTTAGCTGAAAGGTGTGCTTCTCATCTTCTCACTCTTTATAGCAGAAATCCACTTATCTTGGCTTTCTGTATAAGGTATTTTACATCATCTAGAATTATGGCTGGGGCTGTATAAAGGTTGCATCAGCATTTCCATTATAAAACCATATTTTAGCAGGTTTACAACTCAGTCATAAAATCTCACTCCACAATAAAACTCAGCATGCAAAATCCCAGTCTGGAACATATCTTTGTCACGGTCATATTGTTAAAAAAAAAAAAAAAATCCAGACATGTTTGGCTGTTTTTCAGTTTTCTGAATGACACATCATGAGATGAGAAGAATTTAAGGTGGGGTGAGGAAACAGTGGCTGCCTGGTGAGGACGTTATACCTGATGTTGGTGCACCCAAGATATACCTAGCCTCATAGTCTGCCACTGGAAGAGGTAAAAATGGCCTCAGAAAAGACAAATCCTATCCCAAAAAAGGAGAGGGGCATAAATCCTGACAGGTTGAATGTTAAACCTCAGGAAGGCCTGCCAATTTAGTGAGGAGCAACTTATTAAAGGATCTCATTAAAGAAATGAAAGTTAATAATAAAACCTTTTTCAAATGTTTCAGGAGCAGGAAGTCTGTCAGAAAGTCAGTGGGGTGAATCCCAGATCTGAGAGAAGAAAAGTTCTTGGTGACAATAAAACTTTCAGAGATGTTACATGAATTATTTTTATTTGAAACTCATCTTTGTAGTCAGTCACGCAGGCTCCCAAACCAAAGCTGAATTCTGGGAGAAATGAATTGGAGGACCTGAGTCCAACTGGATCTGTAGAAGAAGCTTTCTTTTTAATTTTGACAAAGTAAAAAGTGTTCTACTAAGAAAAATGGTATTCATCCTGAAAAAGCTGAAGGGACAAATTCAACTAAATTGCAAACCCTACTGTGGAAATTATCACTTGAAGCAACCTCTGTGTGTGTCACCATCCCTACAAGGCTGGAGATAGATTGACCTTTGCTTTGAGCCAGGATGGAGGATCTTATGGTACACCTACTTGTAAGTGTATTCTTTTTCCTTAAAATTATATACTTATATCTAATGCTTTGTTCCTTTTATGGAAGCTCAGCTTCTGGTGACCTACATACTCCAGCTACACAAGATTTGAGATACCAATACAAAAAATAGATTTTTCTTCCCTAAATCTCCTTGCTAGAGCTTCCACCTAACATCCGCTAGACTGATTGTTTTCACCAGGAAGTGGCAAAAGAAGTCATTTGTTTGTGATAATCTCCAGGAGATCAGTCTCACACACTCCTGCTGCCTTTGCACCACTGAGCCCTGTGTTCTGGAGAGCTTGGTCACCATGCTGAGAGTCATGTTGCTGGGAAGGGAAAGTTTGTGAATGTTACATCAAAAATCCACCACTGAGCAAAGAGACCCCTTCCACAACAATATTTCTGGCTCAGAAATATTGTGTCTGCCTATGTTAAAAGGGATAATTACATTAATTAACACTTTTAATCCTTTTGAAACAGATTCATGACTGAGGCTGACTGTGAATGTAGCCCTCAAGAGTGGGATGTACTCTGAAATAACCCAGGCCTGTGGAGCTCTCTCAGCCACCTCAGATGCTTTTGAAGAGGACTGCTGTAGTAGCAGGGGAGGAGTGCTGTGCCATGGCCTCCCCCAGCCCTGCAGGCAGCGCCTTTTACTTCCCAGGATGCTCCATCTACCCTCAGCTCCAGCAGTGAGATCTCCAGCCCTTCTACCGTGTCCTTCTCCTAAGAGATGATCATCTTGGAAAGGGCATTGGTCACAGAAGCAGACAGTTCAAAATCCTGATGCCAGGTCACTGGTCGTAAAAAATTGCTTTTCTTTTATGAAAAAACAACTTCCTAGCTAAACGTGTTGTTGTCACTTAGCTTCCTTCACTGTGAGATACTTAATTGCTCTCCATTCCTACAAAGAATTGTTTGAAAGGTGGGAGCATCCTCCTCCCCAGCACTGCAGCAGTGTCACCCACACAGGCAGTGTCCTGCCTGTTAATTGCAGTTATTGTCACTCAGGAAGAGCACTGGGAAATCACACAGCTCTGCTGTTTCTGCTGCCTCCTGTAGAGGAAAAAAAATCTTACCTGTTTTCTAATGGTGTCCCTGAATACTTCTACTTCAAAGCAATATCTTACAAGCTTTGGTACTTACTTTGAGTGCTGTTTTGGTTTCTTGGTTACGCATCTGCCAAAGCTGACCCCTATAGAGGGGACAGGTGGGGATCTCACGCATGGAGGCTGCCTTCCAGTGCAAGATTGGACCTCACACCACTGATGTTTTAAGTCAGGAACTTTTACTTTGTTTTTTACTCTTCCCTACTTCTCCTTTATGGAAGAACTCACGTAGCTCTAGTACTGAGAACAACTCATATCTTCATGAAAAAAAAGGTTGTGCTTTTTTTCTCCCCTACATCAAAACTGTGGACAGTGTGCAAGACAACACGATGACAGGCTCTCCTTCACGGATGGTCTTGGTCTCGGCCATAACACACATTCTTTCCAGTGGGCATGTGGAGACAGAAACAGGGAGCAGCAGCTCTCACACCCACGCACCTGAGCAAGTCCTGATGGGGATGTTCATTGATAGTAATCCCAGTTCCTTGTTCAGCCTCTCCTGAGAGACAATACATTTTTTAATCAAAATTTTTTGACCTATCTTCCTGTAAGAATGTTTTTGAGCTTTACGATGCAGTGTTTCTCCACAAAATTACTCTCCGGGAGCCGTCCAATTCTTAACCCAGGTTTTCATGACCATATTTGTTGCACTCTAAGGCATGAGAAAATATGTATTCCCCTCTGGTAGGGAGAAAGAAATTGTTCATTTCTCTACTACTGTAACATCATCTCTCAGGCAGAGTGCATGAGTTCTTCCCAGCCTTCATGCAGGATCAATACAATCCAAGTGCAAAACACACCCATGCTAGGAAAGACAAGGAGTTAGAGAAGCCGAAAATGCTGCAAACCTCTGAAAGGCTTTAGTGAGGCATTTGCTGTTCGGCCTTATAAAACTGCATATCATACTGCTGGTTTAGCGCTAGCTGCGCTTTCTCTTGTCCTTCACATGTATTTTATAAGGACAGTGCCAGATGGGGTTTAGCAAATACTGACGCTGCAGGGGTGTCACTTGGGTCTTCTCTAACCTGTGCTTGTCCCATTGGTGATTCTGCTTTCTTAGTGACAAAAGTCACAGTGAATTGGTGCTCGGGCATAGTGAGAGATTCCTCTGTCATAGCACAGATGCTTCCCAAGGCTTTGAGGAATGCTCCTCTTTCCCTATAGCCTGCAAGGGCCAGGCAGCCTGGGGGACTTACTAGACCTTAAGTCCTTCTCTGAAGTGATCCTGGGAGCAATGTGAACCTAGATGATGAATCTGAAGGATAGGAAAAGGATTTTATGGTTGCCCTGGAAACTGAGACTAGAGTCCAGACTGTGTGTTAGAGAAGAGGCTGGGGTTGGACAGGTGAAGACAAGAGCTGTCACAAACCCAGGATTATCTTTGGATGACCTACAGCAAATAAAACAAGAGATGCAAGGGTGGGAAAGTAGTAACACTAATAGGGCACCACATTTGTTTAATGCAGACTGCGAAGCTTTTCTCCTCACGGTGAATAGGATGTGAGGACAGCATGACTGTACTCCCAAAAAGTGGTCAAGGACAACCTGTGAGCAGGTTAGAGAAGGCTTCCCACCTTCACACAGGGCCCAGGGATCACGCTCCTGAGCATAATAACCTGCACTTGAGAAAGCAGATGTCCTCAAAGGCTGATATAGTAAGGAATCTTTTACAGATAATTTCTCTTCGAGGGAGTTTATCTTAGTTTTAGTACTTGAATTGCAGTCCTTACTGTAGCATAGGGAAAGAAAATACTTTATTTTTCTCATGACACTAGATACTGAGATCTATAAAGGAACCCCCCTGCATGGAAGAAGGAAAGAATAAACAAATATCATAAATTCTGTTGATTTCTGCTAATTCTGTATTTCTTGTCACAGACAGAACCCTACAGTACTGTACCATTTTGAGCAGAGTGTCAGAAGAAAGCCTGCCTTTGCTTTTTTCCCTCATCCAGTTTGTTATTTCCTGTGTTTTGGCAGAGAACTATCTGCACAGCTTCCAGATCACAAAGCAGAAGTAGCACTTCAACAAAAGAAGAAGAGTTGGATTGCTCATAGTGGAAAGTAGTGGTAAATCAAAGATTAAATGGAGGGCAGAGAGGGTTTAACAATTGAAATAAGAATTACTTCAGAGAGTATTCCCTTCATTTGTTCCACTGTGTCACAAGAAATACTTTTCAACTTCTCATCTGCTTTCTGTGTTTCCCTAAGGCCAAGCCAAGAATAAAACATTCAGGTTTGTATTGCTATATGGTACAAGGTGGATACTACTTGCAATGGTATAAGTAACGTTTGCAGGGACAGTTTCTTCCTACCCACTCTGAAAAATATTATCACCAGCTGTTGAAGTGCAACTTTCCTGCAACAAATCCAGAAGCAGAAGGGCTTTTGCAGACACAGGTACATCACTCAGCCCCTCCTCCTGGCATGGGCTGTTACAGCTGTGCTGGAAAACACTGGTACTGTAGATATGGTTACATCACTATTTGTGAGTAATTTCTTTCCTGTGAACCACACCAGCATTAAGCAGAAAAGCCTCACAAAACTAAGTGAAAACCAGCCAACAAGCTTAATTTTAATTATAGGATGTAAAGAAGTGCTTTAATCCTTCCTTAATATGTGGTAGAAATACGGAGAATTCTAGGCCAGAAGTGAAAACCTTGCTGTGTTTGTTAAATTGCAGCTCCTAATGCATGTGAGAAGAAGATTTCCACAGGAGGAGAACAGTAGTCCCCCAGTATTGCCAATCTTAGTTACTCTAGGGGACTCAGCTATGGAAATCCAAGTCAGATAGGAATATCCATGTCAGTCAGATAGGAATATATGCAATGAGTAATTGATTAATCGGTATCGCAGCTTCCACTGTATAGCAAATGATTAAATAGATTGATCTGAACTTTGAAGGAACAGCAAGTCTTCTGTTTTCTTGTGATAAACCCTTTCTCCACTGTACTATCCAAGACATTGCCCTGTATATTCCCTTCATACTAGAAAAATCAAAAAAGTGCTTTTACTATCAGGATGATATTAGCAGTGTCATTAATGATCAGAACAAGAGATGCAAAAATCACACTTGTTTGAATTGAACATTTATAGAAATTTGTTAAATGAGACCAATAACAGTATTTCATTATGTTGTTATTGGGTTTGGGATTTTTCAAGGCCATTGTCTTTCTTGCAAAATATGTGATGACATTAATTAAAAGTTAAAGCTGAAGTAAAAAAATAATCAAAAATTATTTATATGCTAGAATGTTTGTCCAAAGCCTGAACTAGATAACATTAGCAGCTGTTTACTTTGCAAGTGGAAACCAGTACAGCTCAATTGACTGCAAAAGTGAATGTCAATCAAATTGCACACTGAAGGCTGTGGGGAGTCAATGGAATATACATATATAAAAAATATACATTACAAACATCTCAATTTAACCCATTTTAACCTGCATTGTCTCATAACACATATGTGCACATGTGCATGCTGCATTGGGTTAAATCAAAATGGAGGCCTAAAAGGAAAGGAAATTTATGACAAATTTATGGGACTGTGGTGGAGGATATCATGGATTGCTCAAGAAGGATAAGGAGCACAAAAACATTAGTGCAGCCCCCTGTCCTGGTGATATTTACTTGATAGCATCAAACGTTTCTGTGCACAGTACAATCTTTGAGGTGCTGGGTATAAGAAAGGGAGGGAGCAGCAGCAGCCAGAGAAAACATTGAAAGAATGTTCTTCCTTCATTTCCAAGGCAGAGATGTCCCTGCAGTGGAACTCACTACTGGCTGCAAGGAAAACCTGAGGGTTTATTGAAAGCGTAGATTGTCATGGTTTTAATCTTCTAACATGCCTTTCAGTAGGCAAATGACTTTGCTGACAAGGAAGGTCTTCCTTTACCCTTATCACTGCCATCAAAAATTCACAAGAAGAGAGGTTTGCTGATGCCATAGCCTACTTGACCTGTGTTTCCTATATTGAAATACCAGAGATGGCAAGCTCCCAGAGCTGGGGGCCTTTGGAGCTCAGATGAGAAATAGGAGACCAGGTCTCTTGTCTGATGCCCTGAGGATGGAGAAGAGGCTTTAAAACTTCTTGGCCTATTTTTCATGACAGGAAAACGAATGCCCCTGCTGGTCCTGCCCCAGGAGCAAGTCTCTGAACCTGCTCTGTAGCCAAGGGTAGTGGGGGAATGGGTGTGTGCCAGGTTATAACGAAGTCTAGCCAACATCAGCCTATAACACCATTACACTGGAAACTAAATCCTGATTATTGTAAGATATGGAAACAAGACAGTTCATCACTCACACAACTGCTACTGCCCGCTAGCTGCAACTTCTCAGGTTTGTTGAAGAAAATGTAAAGGTCAAAATAAACATCCAAGAGATATAAAATCCCATTTCCTTTTCACTTGAACTGTCTCCAAAGTACTAAAACATGAACATATGTTACAGTATTACTCACTACATAAAAATACATATGCTAGTAGATATACAGTATAGTTAAAACACAAAATTATACAATCTACATGTAGTCACATAAACCTCCAACAACATCATCTATCAATACACTCATTCAATCAAACCCTATATAAAAAATATTTTCTTATTCTCTAACAGACACTAGACAAAAAGTTAGAGAACTTTGAAATATCTTGAAAATTTCATTACAGTCATAAATGAGACGATGTTTTTAAATAAATGTATACAGTAGTTGCCAGTTCCCAGGGTGTCAATGATTCTCATCAGTTCATGGTTTCTAAAGTCGCAGCTCATGAAACTCCTGCTTTTTAAAAACAAGGTCTTTTGTCTTTATCCTAGAGAGAAACATTTGATGTCAGTTTTGATACCCAAGCATTCAATTACCAGAAATAAATAAAAATAACTCAACTCACTATTTGAAAATCTCATTCCTTACTCTAACAGTGAAGTTTATCATTAATCGACATGTATCTGCTGATTCTTTTGTTCAGACACATTTCCTAGCAAATTATTGTGGTTTAAAATAAAATCTAAAAAACATTAGGGTATTTTAGCTGCTTTTTTAAATTATTTATTAGAAAGTAAAGTCAGTTTTCTAAGCCTATGTTTTCCTGCTGGAAATTCCTTTAATTTTTAAAAAGCAAAGGAGACTTGAAGGCTCAAGTTTGGAAGAACTTATTGATTTTAAACCCTGAAAAGAATGTAAAAAAAAATATTTTGTCATTGCCTCCACCACAGGTAAAATGTTTCCTTTCTATCTACAAGTCTTGAAACTTCTTCACTGATGGCTGAGGTCAGAGCTTTTGATGCAAGCAAAGCACTTGCAGAAGGCCAACACCTGTTTTGCATTGCTGTAGGAAGGTATAACAATGAGCAATTAGAACTTTTCCCTTACTTCCTCTCTCCTATGAAACATCTAAGAAGCTCCAAAGCAGCACCTATGTATAAAAACCAGGAATTACACTCACTACAAAAATAGCAGATACTGATTTTATTTTTAATTTGCTGTCAGGCAGTGGAACAAAATTGATATACAGCTCATCTTTTTTTTGAGCTGGCTCTGTTCAGAGTTTAAGCCAAAGTTACAGGAATATTTCTTGGCAATTGGTTGAATTGGCAGCCCTGCCACTGATCACCAAGGCAGAGAAGGAGGCTGAAAAATTTAGAAATTATGGCATGCAGAAGCCTTTTTGTATTATGGGTATACCTGAGCTTGTCTTAGACTGGTTGATTTACCAGTAATTAGAACTGCTGGAAAAGTACAGTGTAATTAGCAGGTATGTGAGATCAGTAGGGGAAGCTTTAGGAGAGCCTCAAACATTCAAACAGGCACAGGGATCCAAATGGTTTTGAATTCTCCAGGTAAAATTTGTTCTTTAGGAATTTAACATCTAGGAAAATGACAGCCTTCCAACAGCATATAGGTAAATCATATTATAACAAAAAAGAAAAAAACCCAACAAGTCTGTGTGTCTAATGTCAAAGCCCCACATTTGTGATCCAAGGGAAGTACCCTGAGCACTTGCAAGTCTCATCTTTGCTGCTCTGAGGGATGGATGTTTGGCAATTCGCTGAAGAGAGATGCTTATATTTTTCTTACTCAGTTTCTATTACTGAAGAAACCTAAAAAAGGCAGTCATCTTGTAAATGCTGCCAGTCTTCAACTTCCAGGCTTCTCGTTCATTTATGGTTTGGATGTCATTTACTTTCATGGGCAATTTTTAGATGCTTAACAATTTTTGAGAAAACTTCAAAAAGAAACTTCCAAAGTCTTCTATAATTCTGTTCCTAGGAGTTTTCAAATAATGTGTTAATTAAATAAATAAGTAGAAATTATGAAGTGGAAGGGGGGAATATGCACAAAGCTTTTTTATTGCAGGGAATTGTTCCAATAGCCCTAGCTATTTTATTTTCTTTTTAACTAGCTTAAGCAGTATTATTACTCAGTTAATTCTTGATTACTTTTTTATGTTGGAACATGATTTAATAAGTCAACACTTGCCTTTGTCTGACTCTCTAAGGCCTACAGTTTGCTATTCATAATGATGAGAAATAGCTTGAATATTCGTTGCTGCATAGATCTCTATCTTCTTGGACACAGCAAACAATGTAAATCTTTTACATTTATGTGCCTGATTATTTTTTCAATGTACTGAAGTGCTTGAGTTTCCAGGGTCAAAAAATGATTAATCTTATTAAGTGTTTGACAAAATGAACTAAGCAAAATATCTTTTGATAGCATAAAGAGAAGATAAAAAGAATGAATTCTTATCATTGTAATGCTTTAACTACATCACTTCAAGGTTCTTAGGCTATCATAATATAATGTTTATTAGAAGCCAAAACAAAGATTTTTCTCTTAAAGGAATATCAGGATGTAATACAGAAGGCAATCTCAGAGATATATCCTATTCAAAAAGAAAGTACTGTGTTTGCAAAATTCTAGGAATTTTAAGCAAAAAAAAAAAAGTTTAAAACCAGTAAAATGAGAAACTTCATTCTGGGCAAGACACTTGTGGTGACTAACATGCTAACAATAAAGATTTTCAGTGGAATGTGTAACAAATCTGAGGGACTTTTATTAAAAAATAGCCATGGGCAGCCATATTTTGGTTTTGGCTAAGCCTCAGTCATCATGTTTTGATTTAGAAGGAGAAAACCCAAACCACCTGTGGTTTTCATTTTTAATTCATGGCCCACAGGAATACAGACTTTACACTTTCCAATTTTTCCTACCCATGTGCAGCCTGTTAATCAGAAAAATAATATTATAAAGCTATTCTTATTCATGTGTAGAATTTTAAAGAGACTGAAGCGAAAATATACAGAAGCAAACATCAGTGTTTTCCATGAACACACAAGAGGGATGTTGCAAATCCAGACCTCCAATCTGGGTGTCACAGGTTGCTCTTTCTAGATAGAGCACATTTACTGCAGTGCCAGCTTTTCCAACTTAAAGTTATATATGTTATTTTCTTTCCTTAAAGAATGATGTTGGAGATAAGTGAAGTAACACCACTTTTAGTGGGACCAAGAGAGACTTCTCCTAGGTAAGGCTGATTTTCTACAAGTACATGGAGTGGTTTTGAAGAGGTTGTGGATCACAGACCGCCTCACACAGCGATGATCCACGTATCAAGATGGAGGGAACGGGGACATACCCTGGAAAATTAGGGAGTACAAAACATAAAATTATGCACACAATCTGCAGAGAGGGCAGGGGTGAGATTTCAAGGGAAATGGAACTACAAACATTCTTAAGCCAGGCAGCTGAGGGACCCTCACTTCACAGCTGTGCCTTATGTGGTCATGGCTATCACGGTGCACCGAAACAGAAGTATCAGGCAAGTGTTCCCCCCTGTTTTGTTTTAAAGGAAAAAGTACATTTTGTGTGCTAATCTGCCACAGCAGACTTCCAAAGACTTCACCCTTTGTCATGCAATGAAATGCTGACACACATTTCTTTTGTCTTAACCCACATCTAGCTGGATCTCCAGCTGGCAGATGTTATTGGCAGCTCTCTTTGAGAAAATACACAGGGTGAAATACAGATCCCTTTGAAGACAGTGGGAGATTTGCCATGGACTTTAGTAAGGCCATATTTCACACACTTCTTTTTGATAAAGGCAACAAACTAATAGAAATAATTTCATTTTGAAACCTCTATATTTAGTAGAGGTACATAATTTCTTAGCTAAACTAAGCTTCACCTTCTATGCTATAGCATTCCCACTACTAGCAATTAGATTTATATATTTAAATATTTGTATGGATGCACAAATATATATGAATATAAAAAATGCATGAATACAGTTTACATTAAACCTCTTTCAAGAACCAGATACATTTAATTAAAATCCAATTATGCAGGCTGTTTTCTTTCTTTTTACAGTTAAATTGTTTTTATAATAAATGGTCATCTTCCCCAGAGAAATTAAAAAGTATAGTTAAAAAGATAGCTGTAAATGTATATATAGCCATTATGTGTATATATATATATAAAAGTGAAAGACTCTGAATCTTTTTCACTCTCATATGTATATACATGTATATATATGAACATATACATGTGACAGTAAAATTAAAAAAAAAAAAGAAGCCCTAAATAAGGCAACTTCTCTGCAATATTTTTAATGAAACTGAGAGACCATAGTGGCTTTATGAGCAATTCTGTGGTCAGAGGCATGACCATGCAAACTAGTCACGACAAAATTATAGCTTAAGGTTCCCTGTAAAACCACCATAAATTCCAGAGACTCCCATCACATTAGTAGAATGACTAATATTCATATTTGTAGGTGCAGATGCTTTGTTCCAATGAACTAAAGCAGCCTTCTGTAAAAGTCTCTATGACCTGCCTGCCAATGGCATTTTCTGAAATGCTCCCAGAAGCAAATGAGAGAATCAAACCTGTACTTAATATTTGGAAATTTTGCTACAGTCTCTGGCTTGCATCTTCATTCTTTAGGTAGACATATATCCATTGGAATTTTATAGTGATTTTGCTCTAAGTTATGTAGCAGGATGGGACTTCTTACATGCAGTTACCTTTTTTAAGGTTTTCAATCATCTTACCAATTTGTTATCTCCGAAACAGTGAATAACGTGATCCACTGACACGGCAGCATAACAACCATTTCCCCCAAAATGCCTAAGACATAAAATATAACTGAGCCCAGCAGATTTGCAAGATAGATAAATATTATCCAAGTCTCATAAATGAGGAAGTCAAAGCAAAAAGTACTTAACAAGTGAAGTACAAGATCCTTAGGGCAGCAAGGAGGGATAGCAGGAGAGCAGATTTTGGCCTCTTCAGGGATCTACTTGGTACAACACTGTGGGACAAAGCCCTGGATGAAAGAAAGTCCTAAAAAAGCTGGTTGATATTCAAAGATCGCCTTCTCTAAGATCAGGAGTGATGCTTCCCAGCCAAGAGAACATCAGGCCCGGAGGTCTGCATGGATGAACAAAGAGATCCTGGGCAAACTCACACACTAAAGGAAGCCTACAGAGGGTGCAAACAGGGGCAGGTAGTCCGACTGGAATACAAAGACATTATCAAAGCAACCAGGGGATCAGGTTAGGAAAACTAAAGCCTGATAGAATTAAATTTTTCCAGTGAAAATGTGAGCCTTCTCCACTAGGAAACAGGACACATCTGGGATATGCAGAAATCTGTGATACTCTGTAACACTTTTGCCTTAGTATTCACCAAAGAGCCCTGGGAGAATGAAGAACTGCTCACTGTAGAAGAAGATCAGGTTCGAGATCATTTAAGGAACCTTAAGGTTCACAAGTTCATGGGTCCTGATGAGAAGCATCCAGAGGTCCTGAGGAAACTGACTGAAGAAGTGGCTAAGCTACAATCCATCACGTTTGTGAAATTATGGCAGTCCAGTGAAGTTCCTGCTGACTGGAATAGGGTAAAACCAACCCTCATTTTAAAAAAAAAGAAAAAAGGAGGACCCAAGGAGCTGCAGGCTGGTCAGTCTTAGCTCAGTGCCTAGTAACATCATGGAGCAGATTCTCCTGGAAACCATGCTAAGGCATGTGGAAAATGATGAGGAGATCGGAGACAGACAATAAGGCTTCACTAAGAGCAAACCAAAAGCAGCACAGCCAGCAGGGCGGAGGTGGTGATTCCCCTTCTCTGTTCCACTGTCATGAGACTCCACCTCGAGTACTGTGCTCAGCCCTGGGCCCCCAACACAGGAAAAACATGGAAGAGTTGGAGCGATTCCAGGGAGAGCACTTTCCATTACCCAAAGGGGGGGCCTGCAAGAGAACTGGAAAGAGACTTTTTACAAGGACATGGACGAGGAGTAATGGCTTCAGGTTAAAGAGGGTAGGTTTATATTAGATATTAGGAAGAAATTCTTCACTATGAATGTGATGAGGCACTGGCACAGGCTGCCCAGAGCAGTTGTGGCTGCCCCATCCCTGGAAGTGTTCAAGACCAGGTTGGATGGGCCTCTGGGCAACCTGGTCTGGTGGAAGATCTCCCTGTCCATGGCAGGGGCAGTGGAAGTTGATGATCTTTAAGGTCTCTTCTAACCCAAACCACTTTGTGATTCTATTAATACCTGGCAATGCCACAACAGAACCAAAACTAGGTCCAAAAATTTCCATTTTTCAGGGAGGAAAAGTGGGTATTGAAGTTAGTCCCACGTTTTACCAGATCAGAAGAATAGTGAGTATCCCAGTAGCTTTTCACAGATGGCATTCAGCTGCTTAACCCATTCACATTAAAGCTCTGTTTAAAGATAATATATTTATGTGCCTATATGCCTGGTATATTTAATGTATTTATATGCCTTGATCACCTTCCATAGAAAAGCAGGTCTGCCAAAAGCTGAGTTTCAGTCATCATTATGCCTTTCACTTTTTGATTGCAAGTGGAGAAAAGAAACACAGAAATGAAACTCAAATCAATTTTTGCTTAATGAATAGTCCAACTACTAAATGTTGGGTGCCTTCCTTAGATGGATGCTGCCAAAAGGGCTGGGATAGAGAGGGAAAAGAGACAGTCCAGATTTTTGGGGGAGAAGAGTCTGGAGCTGATTTGATCCAATGAAGAAAGTAATATTTAAAAGTTATTTGTAAAGACAATAAGAAAACACACAGAGATAAATTTATAAAACTGAACAAAGTTTGCAAGCGTGCCTATACAATATAGCTGAAAATCTCCATCATTTTTATCCTGCTGACTTGCTTATATTCATGTGGTTTCAGTCTCACAGATGTTCTGGAGGCTAGAACATGTAATATGGCTCCATAGTTTTCTAACCACAGAATATCCAAAATATATAACCAGGAAATCACTTGCAGTCTGTGTGGGGTTTGGCAGATGGTATTTCTAAAAATGCAAATATCCAATATGGAGGTAGTGGAGAAGACGGATTTCACAAGGGAACAGTGTAACTCTTTATATGGAGTGTAAACTTTACACAGTATTCCAATATAGAACTGGTGAGCACTGTTAAAAAAGTTTCCAATGAATATTCATTTCAGTTTATAAACATATTCTCTTCAACTGTTTCAATGCCCTCTTTGTGTTTGCTTACTGTGCATGTTCTAGCTATTGCATTTACTGGCAAGAACGCTTGTAGAAACAGCAAATTTTAAGCAAGTATTAGAGAATATATATGGGTAATGAATTTTTCATTTGGAAATATAGGTGCCAGCACCAGAATTTCATTCCAAAAGGTATCCTCATCCACTCTAGAGAGGGATGTATATGATCTGCAAGACTGAATTTTCACAACCACATGCACTAGCAGTGGTCAGATGAGACAGAAATCAGAAAGTTGTGCGTTCTCCTGATATGGAATTTGCATGTAATGGATGAAAATCAGGAATCAGGATGGTGTCGGATACTGGCTGAGCTGCATTCTGGTTTCTGTTGTGATACCAGTCAACCTGGTACAGTAATGAGAGAGGCACAGAGCAGAAGGGATGTCCTGGCCAAGGGGCAGCCTCCCAGCAGCCAGCTTAGGCTGTGACCAAGTCTTTTTTCAGCTGCCAGAGCTGCACTGAGCACTCTTCACTTCGCTCCATAGCACAATTTCAGGATGGAGCAGAAGAAAACCTCTTTCCAGTGTGCTGTGCCCCTGGCAGAGCAAGAGGCCTCGCCTGGGAGGTAACATGGGGCACGCTGCCCACCGTGAGCAGCACAAAGGTTTTGCTTCTACATTTTTTGGTGGGTTGGAAAAATCCTGAGATGAGCAGAACGACCCTCAGCTCCTTCTAGCTGAAGGAATTGCTGCCACTGATGTTCCTCGCCTGGCAAGCTGTGTAGCTTCCAGTTCTGAGGGCTTTCAGAGCTAAATGGTAAATGTGAAATATGAATACATGAAATATGTGACATATGAAAGCTATTTGAGCCAAGTTTTGCTCACATGGGACCTGAATGACATGAAATCCTTGGTAATGATGGTTTATAGACAACAGCAAGCACAGAAGAAGCCAGGCAGACTTCATCTGAGGGAAGATTTGCACATTGTTGCACTGCACAAGTGCAGTCACTGTCTTAATACACCATAAAACATACAAACCCACGTTCCTAACTGATGCAAGCAATTATTGCTCCATCAAGCTAATTTACAGTGGAACTAAAACATATCATTCGCCTGGCAATTTTACCATAAACAGCCTTGATTCTCTCCTAGTATAGACTAATAGGTTTATAACCCATAAATGTATTTACTAGAAAAAAAAAGAAAAAAGAACAGAACACAGAGCAGGCAGAAATGCATGTCCCCCATAAAATTTCTGTGAAGTTTGACAGAAAGAAAAACTTTTCCTCCAAGTTTTTTTACGCACATGCCATGGTTTAATTTTATGTGCGTGTATACAACTCTCAAGCACACTACTCTCTAAAACATTATAATCACCTGAAAGTGAGAATGTCAAACTTAATCAAGATCTGCACCATTTTAAGGTAGGAGGTTAAGTTTGATATCTGTTTCTTCTCTATTCTTTTTAGCTTTACCTTCTCTATGGTTTTTTAATTCATATTTTGTCAAAGAAAAATCATAAAACAGAGGGAAAAGAAGTTGTCTGTGTCTGAATTGCTGACTTTACTAAAGGGTCAGTTTCTTTCCAAGCCATATCAAGCCCAGACAGATTTCTGGCAATCTCAGTTCGGCTGCGAACAGCCAAGATAATGCGAGATGATCCAAAAGATTCCTGAAATATTAGATATGCCTGTATATATGTATTTCAGACTAAATATTTTCATGAATGCAGTCACATGGAAGAAAAAAAAAGATCCCTCACATTTTTGAAAACTCAGCTTTACACATTTTAGACTCTTCTTATGAACCAACAAGCATATAGATTGGATTGTCTCTTTCCTAGTGGCTTGCATGGTCTTTGACCAGAAAAGTGTTTTCCAGCTGCACTGACCTTCCATCTCATCAATAATATTTCACCACATTGAAGGGACCGCACACTCTGTTACAATGATAATCCACCTTCTCGGGTCAGAGGGCCTCATCCATGGTCACTCAGGTTCCTTAAGCTGAGGTCATTATGCGAATTCCTTTCCAATGTGCAAATTGTCAGTTTCTTCCAAAAATGTAACAAAATATCCATAGAATTTTCCATATATCTGTAATTAAGTATTTCCTTTCTAAATTCATGTCAGCAAAACCTGTGGGAATTTTTTCTTCATCTTTTTTCATGCAAATAATTAGCATGTGATGAAACAAAAGACTTATCCTGTATTTGTACACGTCTGGCACAGCTTTGGTGCAAAACAAGTCTTCATTCAATTCTTTCATTGTATATCAGTGGATACTTTTATTTACAGGAAGAAAATAATCAATGTATGAAGCCATGATTCCAGGTTACTGTATTTCCAAGGCATAATTTACGGTGATGTAAATTATTATAAAAGACAGTAATTCAGTTTTGCAACAGCAACACCTGGAGAAACGCAGCATACCCCCAGGCCCAGATTCCTGGCTTTCACACTTATATCCTATTTCTGACTTCAGTTAAGTCAGTGAGACCTGTGAGCTTTCATGGTAGTGCAACACTGCTGGAGCTGTGCAACATTTCCCAACCCTTCAGTCCTCTGCCTCCTCTGCAGCAGTCAGAACATGGGCTGCTCAGCAGAGACAGAAAGCCATAACACCAAATCATGGACCAGAAACACACTCAGGTAAGGCAGTACTATTATTCTTGGGTTTGAAATGCATTATCTAACAGAAGAACAGGCACAAACCCAAAATTATTTTAGGTCATAGAGTTTTCCTCTCTGAAACAGAACAATTATCATTAGCTTTTCAGTCAGAGACATGAGTGTCTGTGACACCAGCACAGTTTAAAATTTTCAACCCAGCCTCACGTCACAGTATTGGAATTGCAACAAAGCTTTGAGTATTATTTTTCCACAAAATTTTAAAGGAAGAAGTGCTGATCAATATGAAAAAGAAAATAATCAGTACCAGCCTGACTCATGTGCTGCTAATGCAGCAAAGAAGGATGCTAAAGAGTTACTTATATTCCATCAAACTTGATTCTCCCGTGACTTACTGCACTTTTACACTAAAACAACACAGCTGGACTCTTTTTGAAGTTTCTCTTTTAAGACCGCAACTGATAGTGTAATCCAAGTATGGATTTAAATGCTTTTTGTATGGATTCAAACAATTCAAATAGGAATCAATATCTTACATTAGGAGTTTTCTTTTCAGTGTATTATAGGCAGAATGTGTTTTCTTCCATAATTTTGAAAGCAAGTGTTTATTTTTTTTCCCATTTACACAGAGGAGAAAGGCACAATGATATTCATTTCTGAATAGATGAAGATAAGCCAAACAAAAAACAGCACCAAAGTCCTGTTCCTCCTCCTTTTTTGATGGCAAAGCACCTTGTAGGAGCATGATCACACTCTAGAGAAAAAGATCTCTGATGTTTTTCCCCATAAATATCAGCAACTGTGGAACAGCAGAAATATGTGAAGAGCTCAAAAATATAAGCACTACTTAGAATCAGAATACACCACTTTTCACAGATTTAAGACCATACCACATTCTTATTTTCTTCCTGTGGGAGGTTAGTGTTTATACAGCGGATGTGTCTGCCAGGAAGAACATTTTTGCACTTGCTCCTCTTCCAGTTGCTAATCTGCACGTTCATTTGCCTCTGCTTGAAGAATGGCCCGTCTGAGCATTTCCAGCCTTGCTGGCAGTTGACCCAAAGTTTTTCACAGAATCACAGCATTTTCCAGGCTCAGGATGGAAATTTTATCTTCCCCTGTTTTGCCTTTTGCACAGTACCAGTGCAGTACAGTAGTGCACAGTACCAGGGGTCTGAAATTGCAGGAACCTCGACAGTGCCCTGCTCTGACCAGGAGGTTGAACACCAGCTTTCCTGACTGTTGCCTTGGTTCCTCACTTCTAGTCATTTCTCTGTGTCTCCTCACAATCCTTGATTTGGCTGCGTTGGCAGCAAATAAAATCTCCCTCCTGAAGCATCATGCTGGTGTTTCTACAAATGCTCATAAAGCCCATTGTTATCCCTGGCAATAAGCTGAAGAAGAAACACAGCACACAATGCCTCATCATTTATTTTGTAGCTGTTAAGCTTGCCACAGTCTTGTCTTTGCCTTGTGTCAGGAATATAGCGAGGTAACTAAACAGTGGAGTTCACTTTAAGGAGTATTTCCTGGAGGTATTCAATATACATTATTCCATGCAATGCATTTTATCTCAAATTTAACTGCAGTGCAGAAAGAAATGAAAGGTCAAGGTGGTCTCTCCTCCCAGTTTGCAGGAATTTTGAAGCAAGGACAAAAAGCATCAGACCTCAGTGTGGGATTTATCCCCCCAAAATCAGGTTTTAGGTTGTCTTAATGGAGCTAACTAGTGCTGGATGCAAAACAGACCCAAACCAGCATGTTTAGGTCTTACTTTCATGCCTTCCTCATTAGAAAACAAAACAAACAAAACAAACAAAAAAAAAAAGGAGTAAGAAAGAGGTGCATTAATTTCTCTCCCTGGTTTCTGAGCATTTCTAAAAAGTAGCAACTGCTGCTGGCTCTGTGGCCATGCTGGAGTCAGCATACTGCCTCCCCCAGGCTCTAGCTGCACAGCCAGGAGCTCGATGGCACACGGTGACTTTTCTGAAGGATCCTGTAGACACAAAGCTCAAAATATCTGAGACTGAAACCCGTGGCTTTTGCCCCTGCGTGGTGTGTGAAAACAAGAACCTGCACAGCACTGCATCTTGCTGCCGCTCTCCCTAACCCAGCGGTTTGCCAGGAGACCTTAATGGAGTGTTTCCTGGTTTTCTAATGTTTGTTTGGGGTTCTATTCTCACATATCCCAGGAGGTGCAAGTTGAAGGAGGCATTGTGAGACGCTGCAGCCAAAACTCCATCTTGATAACATTTTTATGGGGGTGAAACTACAAAGAGCAACTCAACAGCTGCCAGCAGGGCTGTGTTAGCGTGGAAGAATCGCCAGAAGCAGGCGAGTAACATTCATGCTGAAAATATGATTGATTACTTCTTCTTTTCCCTGCAACTCTGCCCTGGTACAAATCCAGTCTCAGTGAGAAGTGACTTCAACTAGGGCTGAGTTCAGTCTTCAGAGGCAGCTGCACTTATTTCCACTAAATCACTGGTTCACATACCAAGCCCAGGGCAAAGCTGAGGGCTTGGGGATGGCATGTTGCCCCGGTCTTTGGTTTGCGTAAAAGTGACAGAAGCAGACATTGGTCATTTTTTGAATTCCATCCAAAAGACAAGTCAATTCATTTCTGGGTGTGCCAACAAGCTGAGGTATTTAACTGTTCTCTTAGAAAATAGAGCACTCTGCTAATAAAGGTCACTTTACCTTTGTTTCAAGAGGAGCTGAGGGATTTTCCATTCGGGTGAAGGGCTGGATCACCGCACGTGCCTCTCTGATCAACATTCACACTAAGAGAAAGCACTGCTAAGGTTAAGAACACTGAAACCATGTGCAACCACAACTGCCCTTTGTTTGACACGCTTTGTCCCCATCACAGGTACCCTACAGAACTGGCGTAATTAGATTTACGTATTTTGCTTAATTTAACATCTTGTTTGCATATTCAAATATCCACCAAAGAGTTTGCCTCAGAGTAGGGTTTTAGAAAAAAAAATAGTATAGAATCTGGAAAATATATTAAGACCTTTTTCTTAATTCTTTAGGTTTCCTTGCTGCTTACAGGAATTAAGTATGGAAACAACATCTGTGTAATATTGTGAAGGATTTCAAAAGGGCTCCTCAAAAAGGGCTGACACAATCTTACTCCTTTTAGAAGAGGATATGAAATGAATTGCTTACTTTGGCTATTACATGCACTCCCTTCCCCCCAGCAACAGAGCCAAGAGCTAGTGGCATGTCTGAGAAATTTTTTTTTATGGGGAGTCCTTCAAATATTTTTGACTATTTGCAATAAGACCTAAGAGAGGTCCCCTCCCATAAACATAACAAAGGAAATTGCTACACTATAGCCCCACTTAAGTGAATGAATAATAGATTAATAGAAACTTATGATTAATTATTTATGTCAGGTTTTGGCATATAACTCTGACAGATGAAAAGAGTAACTGAGTAATATATATATATATATAAACTTTTAAAAAATCATAGAAATCTGTTAAACCTTAAGTAGTAATTTGAAACTAATAATATCATCCAATCTAGTAGATATTAGACATACGCTGGTAACTATCAACACGAAGTGTCATTTGACAGTAGAAAACACCTCCATCAATGAAAATATAAATGGATGCTGGCCTCTCCCCTTTCCTGTGAAAATATTAGCCAGGGTCTTGTAACACTGTCCTTGAAAACGCAGATACCTTCACTCTGGCATATAAGCCCGGGTACATTCCCAAAGTAATTAATTAAAGCCTTAATGGCAGTATGGAGCTTGATTTGAGTTTGGCTTTGCTTTAAAAGCACCTTAATAATACTTTCAGAACTTGCCTGGGCCTAATTACATTTATTTTGTATCAGCTCTGAGGATAGTCATGTGTGAACACACAAAAACAACATCTCTCTTTTACTTTCAAGAAGTATTCTAATTGTTTTCAAGTGAGGAGTTTGCCTAAAAAGAGGAGATGTCTTTTTGAATCGAAAGGCCACAGGATGATTTGGAATGAAGCTGCATGTTACGTAAAGACTCTTCCTACCTTAGGGAAGGTAACCACAAAGTTCCCATCTACTTGTAATTAGAATGACAGGGCACACTGCTCTCTTCTAAGGGAAGGTATTTGCAAATGCTGGGTATCTGAGGTAGGTGATGTGTGTTTCTCCTCTCCCCCATGTCCACATGCAGGATTTGCTACTCCCACAGCTTCTCTTATCACAAATGAGCCTTGCTGTGCCCAGCTCTTATTGAACTGCCATGTCCTAAAAAGAGTAGATATAGATATTTCAGGACAGAGTCTCACAAAGAGGACACAAGCATCCTGTGGACTCAGACATAAGAGCAGCTTCTGCAATAGATAATATCATGTTTTCAGGTAGCCACTTGTAAGTGCACACTCTACTTATCAGAAAATGGCCATGATGGCAATCGCACCTGGATGCTGTTGCACGAACAGTTGGACCGAACAGTTCAATGTAGTTCTTTAATGAAAAAGCTGTTCTGCAAATGGGGAAAATTAACCAGAGTTGTTTTGTAAGGATGCAGATTCAAAAATTTTAGGTGTTTTGACCAGGTGCCCTTGAAATATCATGAATGTGAAACAGGATGCGAAACCAAATAAAATATAGACTTACATCCTAGCCAAGGGCAACTCTCGAGTTCACTCTGCAGAGACTCTTTGTCCACCCTGAGGACAGGGGAGGGCCGACCTGGGGCAGGAAAAAGAAAGGAATCTTTTCCATGAGCATTCCATCAGCTGCAGTGTGGCTCTGCACCTCTGCTCCCTCACTCCCTACCTAACGCTCAGCACTGCTTAATGCCTGGAAAACCCATGGTGGTGAAGTTCCTTGTACTTTGTAAGACAAGGTTGCCTGATTTTCCATGCCTTTCTTTGGTACCAGGCACTGGAGTTTGGCTCACCCTTAACTTGCCAGCTCGGCAGGAACAGTTGAGATCACTGAAAAGATTATTTGTAGCAAGAATGTTTCAGTGCACCAAGCCAGAATCCAACAATGCTCTTTTAAAATAATGCTGTCTAGTAAAATCAACCAGCTGAAAGGCGTTTTGCACAGTATCAAAAATGGACAGAATGGACAGTTGGCCTACTATTATGCATTTGTATGTATATATAGTCACTGGACAAATCCAAAACACACATGTAGTTTAGAAAATAAAACAGATGTATGTAAAAATGGATCATTTTATAACAATTTGTCTGTACAATTATGGTGTTATTGTTTCTGTGTAACAAGATCAGGAAAGAGAAGGTGACTGTATTCTCTCGATGTTTTAAAGCTCTGTGCTTGCTCTCATGAACTTCTAATTCATAGAAAGAATCCCCATTGAAGCCAGCAAGACTGTCTTCCAGGATCAAGCCCTTAATTTGTGCTTTAACAGAGTTTGTAAGCCTCCGGTATATTTAATCTGCCATATCTAAAATTTTCCCAGTAGTATTACAAATACTTTATGAAAAATAAATATTTAGACAAGTGTAGAACCTATTTAACATTGATTTTTTTTTTTCTTTTCATTACAACTCATCTAGTGTCATAGGCTGACTAGATCAGCCTACATCCACGTCAACAAAGCTTGCAACCAGCTAATTTATCATTGGGGTACTAACTTCTAAAATTGTAACATTTGGGAATTACACGTAAATAAATGCTTTTGATCTTCCAGTCAACATTTAACCTCTCATTTCAAAAGATAAAAGTAGCCTGAAAACCATAAAAAAAAAAAGCCAGAGGGGCACCAGCAGTAGAATCAGAGGAGTTTTTCTTCACTGGCACCAAGGACTTCAGAAGGAGCAGCCAAATCAGGCAAAAAAACAGGGCAAAACGTCGGCCATGCCTTTTATCCCTGGAGCTTTTCAAGGGGATTGTGGTACCCTGCCATGAGCAGCATCCACCATGCGAGTGCATGTCCAGACACAGTTCCAATCAGGTCCTCGGAATAACTTCTCTGTCAGCAGCCTGGGAAAGACCAGCCAAGGCATCGCTCAGGCCCTGAACTGCTGCAAGTCTCGGACCCTCTTTGCAGCATTCTCCCTGGGAGAGAGCAGATCTGCACCTAGCAGGGCAAGAGGATGGACCCGCGCAGGCCAAATCTCCGGGACCAGAGCTGCCACATCATCCAGGATGTTTAGTGGCTCTCCTGCTGGCAGCTCCTGCCATCCGACAGTCCTGGGGATGGCTCCAGGCTGGAAGTGGCTCATAGATAGCTTGTGCCAGGTGGGGTGAGGCCCTGAATTGGCATCACTCCCCTGAAATCACAGTGCTGTTGGTTGCAAAGAAGAGCAAGCAAAAGGTCGTGCAATGTGGAAAAAACCTCCTCCGGGGCCCTGAGGTGAATTGTCTTGGAGTCAGAAGCCCACATAAAAAAGCCAAAGAAGCCTTCAAGCCCAGAAAAGGATTAAATGGATTTACTGGGTCCAAAGAAAAGCCAGGCAGAAGCAAGGAATAAAAGTATCCTGTCTTGGTGTCTTCAGCTCATTGGTATTCAAGAGAGAAGATATATGAGTTACTAAGAACTGGGAAAGGGTTTTTTTGAATGTGAAAGGAAAAAAATGCACTGTTCATGCTTATTTCTTGTTGACAAATATGCCAGTCGGGGAAAGAAATAGCCATACAGATTTCTCTATATCAAAAGAAAAGGAAATTGGAGCAGTGGGGAGGCTGCTTCAGCTGCCTGTTACAGGCTGGTGCTGGAGAAACAGTTCCTTCAGGTTACTCTGTCAGTGGTCATTTTCTGACACACCGTATTTGGGTAAAGGCTCACTATATCGTGGCCATGTTATTCAGGAACCACCAAACTGCCCAAATCCTGATTTCAGACGCAGTGTTGCATGTGCTAATGCATGCAATCTAAGTAGCTTCTCTGTTCCTCTTATAATCTCTGTGTTTCTTGAGTACCAATAAAAAAACCAGGATCCCCACTTCTTAGAAAATTCACCTTTGAAATGAGTGCTTGTATGCAGGCATTCTCTTCATTTATGTTTGTATCTACCTTCCAAATTTTTAATACTCTAAATCTGCTTATCTGTAGGAGACATTTCATTAATCTGATGTGAAAGATATTGATACCGAAGGATGGAGGGAAATTCATTATACCTATTTTGTTATTCAAAAGTAGGTGCTGAAATTGTGCATTTCTGATAGTGTAATCAACTATTTGTAAAAAAAGCAGTATAATATAGGCCTCAATTTTTGTTTATATTTCAGCTGAAGGAGGCAAAGGATTAATAAAGACAGACTTGCCACTAATTTACCAGGAAGTGCCACAAGCAGAGCTTTGTAAAATAGCAGAAGTTGCTCTGTGGCTCTCCGTACCAGATCTCCAGTAAAATTTTCATTCTCTCCTATGAAGTATTTTTTTTATTTTTTGGCTTTTCCCTCCAGAATATATACGGCCTCATCATTTCTGCCGTGCTTCTACATTGGTATAAATATTTTGGTGGTGTAAAAACCCATTTGTGTGTCTCTGAAGATCTCTTTCTTGTCTTCTTTGGGCTGTTTCTCTTTTAAAGCATGAACAGAAACTTGTTATGGAAGAAATGCATGTCCGCACATCTTTTTATATTCAGGGCCACGTTTGTTTGCAGCAATTTGCTGACAAGCTGCACGTTCACATGCTTATTTCCTCATTTTGAACTTTATGTAATCCGTTTCTATAAGAATGAATATCTGGACCATGAACTCTCCTTTATCAAAGCATATATTTGTAGGCTGTGATATCTCTGAGTACACAGATACCTGATTAGGTAACGTGTTTGCATTTGGGCTATTTGTGCAGCTATTGAGCAGCAAGAGCCACTGAAGCACCGTCTCCGAGTGCCAAATTTGCTGAAGTCTGAGAACCCTTTATGGCCTCAGATAGCAACGCTTTGGTTCCCACTTGTGTACAGAGCAGATAAAGAAGTTATTGTGGTGTTCTCCATCACCAGTCAAACAGAAATCATTTTGCCATTACATGGCTTCAGCAGTAGGGAATGTGCATTGGGATTGCCTTACTGACCTAAATGAGAACAATAAATGTGGGTAACACTTGAGGCTGATCTTCCTCTTTTTTTTTCTCTAGTCCATATACTTAGACCTATGAAAATTGAATATAGAAGGGCTCACACCCACTCTGTGTGTTGTATGCAATGGCACATGTGTGTAGCACAGAAAACATGTTACTCTGGAAGCATGTCTGCCTTCACCTGTGCAATTGACCCATAAAAAATGCTGTCTTTGAAGAAATTCAATAATTAATTTTTTAACTTAATATATTTCCTTCATTCCCAAAACAGCTAAAAATTGGAAAATAACTTCTGATTTCATGGGGGATTTTTGGGGTTTTTTTTGTTTTTACCAGGGTCTATCAGCAACATAAGAAAAAAAACTTCAGCAAAGATATTTTCTACTGTGCCATGCTCCTTACAGACTTTCCCCATTCCTTTTCACTCCACCTCAAAGGAATAATTAGCTTCTAAAAAATGTTTTTCATTTTGGCTGGGAGAAGACAGAGCATGTTCTTAATTAAGGAAGTGTTATTAAAATAAACTTTTCTAGGAAAACGTACATGGGGTAATATATAACATAATTAGAAAAATACTTTTATTTCTTCTGGGTTTTTTTTTTTTTTAATGGCTGACTGAAAAGTTTTCAGCCAACTCAAGTATCATCTCTATCTTCCCTTTCTGTTCTCGTCCTCTTGAGTATACTCACTTTTTTGGCTCATTCTTTTCCTCATAAAGCAGTTTCATAGATTTTGTTACTTCACCTTCTATCTTACTATCTTAATTGTCTGTAAATTTACATCCAGAAAAAGTATGGATATTTTTCTTTTTATCAGTGTCTCTCAGCTTGGAGTCCTGCTGCTAACACTTGCTAGTCACACAATTTTTATGCCTCATTCTTCTCTCTGATTTTACTGCAGCTGTTACAGTTGCGCCCAGACATACAGAAAGAAATTCCAAGATTTCAGTTAAATGTAAGTCCTACCTCATGTGTTTACTTCCAGCAGGTTTTTAGCCCAGAATCTCTAAGGTAACCTGCATTATTTTAAAAACACTGGCATGCTGTCATCTTTCTTAATGGCTTCAGCCTTGTGCTGATCTCTTTTCTGAAGGCTGAAGTCCTCACCAGTAACTTGGGGTTGAAGTTTATACAAATGTTATAATCTGTGCAAATCTTGTATTAGCTGGGCCCTACAGAGCCTCCAAACCACCCAGCAAATGGTGTGTTTCCTCCTGTAAAAGGCAATTGAACTGTAACTCTTTTCTCTTGTGCTGTCTCATTAACTTCAAAATATTGCTTCATCTTCAGTGTCTGTGTTGGCCAGGCCTCTCAAGAAAATGTTATCAAAAGGCATCAGTTTTTCCAATATTCTCTGACATGCTGTCAGCATAACTGAGCGAGTTGCATTATTCAAAACACACGGTGAGCGCTGCTCAGGTGGAAGCGGCAAGCAGAGCGGTAGGTCATGTCGCACCAAAACAAAATGTGAGTCCTAGGGCTCCATTCCTCCGAGGAAAAAAGGCACAGGTCCTGATTTTTGCACACAACATACCTGGCAGACGTGTGTTTCTAAAGCAGCCTTGTGCTGATTCTGTGTCCAATATCAGGGCTGGCTTGTTTGCTAATAATAGACGTCACTGGATAGTAACAGTGCTTCAGTACAAATCTGAATGTCATCTTTAAGATATTTGGGGCTGTGATAACTTAAAATCAATGAGATGCTCACTATTAATGCATTTTGAAGACCATCTATAGATGCCTTTTGCTTTTTTTCTCCCTATATGGAGCTACGTTTCAGTTATCATCTTCCATTTTCTTTCATCGTACCACACAAGTATGCTGTTATTTTACCTTCTTTTTAATCTTCAGCTCAGAGATTAATAAACACACTGATAAACCAAATTATTTTAAGTCCTAGCATGTTCAGAAGTCAGTTTTAAATAAGCTGTGGTGCACACGTTTTAGGCTAAAGTGATGGAGGAGATTTGTGCTATAACATAATGTTGATGTCAGGTGCTTTGCCATCTGCCACAATCCCAAGTGCCTAAATTACCCTAGTGACAAAAGGAAGACTTAGGAAAATGTGAGCCCCCTCTGGAAGGAAACAGGTGACCTGGTTAATTAGGACATGGAGAAGGCTGACATACTCCACGATGTTCCTGCCTCAGTCTTTACCTGCAAGTGCTCCAGCCACAGCATCTGAGTCACAGATGGCAAAGCCACTGTTCATCATGGCTGAGAAGATGTGGCAGTCCAGTGAAGTCTCCACTGACTGAAAAACGGGAAGTGCAACCCTCCCACTTTTAAAAAGGGAATGAAAGGAAAACCTGGGGGACTACAGGCTGGCAAGACTCATCTCTGTACCTGGCAAGCTCATGAAACACATGGAAAATAAATAGGTCATTTGTGACAGCAAACGTGGCTTCATCAAAGGCAAATCACACCTGACAAATTTGGTGGCCTTCTACAATGGGGCTACAGCACTGATGGAGGACTGAAGAGTGATTATTGTTATCTATCTGGACTTGTGCAAAGCATTTGACACTGTCCCACACAGCACTGTTGTCTCCAAACTGGAAAGATGAGGATTTGCACGAGGAGATGCTGATGTGTTGGCACAGCACACCACTGGAGGCAACAAAGCTTCGTACGAGTGCTGAGATGAAGATCTGTGCACCTGATTGTCAGGTCAAGGTCAAATGCAGGTAAATGTATGTAAATACATGAGACAAACTAAGGTTTATGTGAATTCTGGTGTTTATTTGACCATAAACTGTGAAAGAAGCAATAAAATGAATTAAATGGCATGTCTAAAGGAGTATTAATACAGCAACTAAGTAGGGTAATAGGAAGCTTATACAATTGGCATATGTTCCCATTTGGTTTTCATTTTATAGATAAGCAAGGCAAGGCCTACTATTTCATCTAAAGTGTGGTTAAAAGTGACTGTAAAAATGGCATTAGACTGCTTAAACTTTTTATTTCATTTGCTTCCAAGTATAATACTCTTTACCGTTTGTAAATAAAAGTACTCTCTTTCTGAACTGTCAGCTCAGCAAGCACAAGCTGGCCTCCGAGATCATGGCATCTCCATATCTGATCTGTTCAATAATAAAAGTTATGTGGTAGGTCTTCAACCCCTGCTATCCTACAATTTGCATGCCACTTTTGGATAAAGGTGTGCGTTTATGAGGGACTGTAACATGCAAATTTTGTTTTGTGCAAACAAAGGAGATGTCAGCTACACAAATAAACATGTATGTAAATCCTTCTCACACAGCAAAATGCCTTTGTATTTGTCAGCAGTTTGCAGAATACAACAGCAGAGACAATCCTGCCTGTTGCTTGCAGTCAGCATCTCAGGAAGACACGGTGGTGGCCCCCTCCTTTATTACCAGAACAAGGCTCAGCCTGCCCCTGGCCATATAAAGCCCCATTCAGAGAAAATGTACAGGGAGGAGTTTCCAGGAATTAGTTTATTCTCTCTGTTGCCTGATATCCTGCCAGATGATGCGCAGGGGGAGGGAATCAGAAAAACCTGAAGAGTAAGGCTAATCTCCTCCACGCCCTCTGAAGTCACTGGAGGGTTAGATGGCCTCCTCCCTGGCACAAGTAGGCATTAGCGCCTTCCCAGGACGGAGCCGGCAGAATTCAGGGATGACCCCTGCTGGCTCTGGCAGCAAGCCTGCCCCTGGTCCCCACAGGGCAGATGAGCTTGTGGGAAGCTCAGGAGTCTGGGAGCTTCCTCACTGGACACTGCCAGAGACATTCCTCATGCTCCCTGCCACTCCCACCATCCCCATCCACTACAGAAGAGGGGGCCCCAGGTTACAGCACCTGGTCGGTTTGCAGTGGTCCAGGGGACAGATTTTACAAACTTTAACATTCTAACTGGGTTTTCCTTTGAAAATGTATCCCTTGCACTTCAAGAAAATTGGTTCTCAAAGTTGCTTGAAAGAGTCAAGAGTCATTAAAATATGTAAATGGTAAAATTGTACATGGATAATAGTCTGATTACCATTTCAGTGACAGATGTTCTCACACAGAACCAGATTTTCAAAGGAGATCCGGGTTAAATTTTCAAGTATTCAGCCCCACATCTGGAGCTGAATTTTCAGATGAGCCCACCTCTTGCTGAGGCACTAAGTGGGCAATTCTCTGTAAAGCCCTCAATGTGTAGCAACTGACTCTCAGTGCTGAGCTCTTCTAGAAATGCAGCTTCTCACGTGTACCTGAGCCCCACAAGCACAGGATCATTGAATCCTAGAATGCTGCAAGCTAGAAGTGACCTTAAAGATCATCTAGTTCTGACATCCCAGCAGGGGTAGGGTTGCTGCCCACTAGACCAATTCACTCAGGGCCCCTTCCAATCTGAACTCAAAGATTTCCAGGGATAAGGCATCCACGACATCTCTGGGCAACCTGTTCCATGGAACAGTACCATGGAAGGGTGTTCCAAGCACCTTCTCCTGAGGGGTTTGTCAGGGATCTTGGTACAGCAGAGAGAACTTGCTTGACCTACTTAGGCCATTGGCACAGGCCTGCTATACTTCATGCTATGCAGCAGTCTCTCTAGGGCATCAGGGAAAGGCAAAGAAGTAGGTGAAACAGTCAAAGCCACATTGAAACCAAAGGCAGGCTTCCAAACACTGGTGCAGTGCACATTAGGTGCCAGGGTCTCATCTTAGTCACAGTAGTTCAGTATTGGAACTACTATCAAAATCATGGGAACCTAAGTGTGACTGGGAACTGGCTTTTCTATGTGCATGTACACATTGTCCAAAATGTGACAGAACCTCCCAGGCAACCTCCATCTGTCTCCTTAGAAAGTTTCAAGTTAAAAAAAGGAGCCTGCAATGACAGCTGACTTCAGGAAGAGCATCATCATTTGACTCGGGCACCGTGCAGCATTCCCATGTAAGGCACTTCCATCCTGCCAAAGGCACTACAGAGGGAAGCCAAGATTGCTTAACTGAACTACTGTTGAGCACCTTTGCAAAGAGACCTGTGCCACTAAATCCCACAGCATTCAGCTATGACAGCCCAAATATATTCAAGAGCATCACCATCACTGTGCTGCTGCAGTGGGGAGATGCTGCAAGGAAAGACGTGGAAAAGCCAAGAGAGAAGCTCCCAGAGGCCACAGCTGCCCTGGGAGGGTGCAGGACTGCCACCTGCACCATCAGCTCACACAGTGGAATTGCCACCTATACAAAAAAAAAAAAAGTATCTGGGTTTCTGCTATTAAAAATAGGCATCTTTTATCAATGTATGTAAATTGCTTTAAGAGGGAGAAAGATGTTCAAGCAGGATGACTCATTTTCGCATTCATATCTAAGAGTATACGACTAATACTGAAAGTACAGAAGTCATTCTTGCACATTTGGCTTATTATGTATTTGGTTTCTAGAGTGTATGAAACACTTTCATAATCACTTACTGTCTGACTTGGGCTTCCTCATTGCTGGGAGGTACAACTCGCCCACTCCACTCACTCAGTGCCTTGTCTTGCACCCGTGACCTTCACAGTTCACTCATATAATAATGCTAAATTAGTATTCTGGGGGCAGGCAGTTCTGCTAAGACCTTTTTTTTCCTTTTTTTTTTTTTTTTAATTGTAATTTAAGCAAATCTTAGCAACTTTTTTCAAAACCTGTGACTTTTTAAACTAACATTTATTTCAAAATGATGCATCAGTGATTAAAAAGAAAAGTTTTTGGCAGGAATTCCCACAAACTCTCTGACCCTCAGTCATTGCTGGCTGCCTCATTTTAAAAGTGAGGCATGCATGTTCTCTACAAGAAAATCAACAAGCTTTATAACTGCAGAATTATGACCATCCTTGCTCAGCATTTGTAGAAGGTTTGAAAATCTCAAATTTCATTAATTTTTTTCACCCAGGGTTCTCTGACAAGAAGTTTCCTGTTGGAAGGATTATTTTGAAAGTCTACACTCACAACCCTTCATTACACTGCAATGGCAGAGGAAAACGTATTCTATAAATGTGGCCTAGTACTAGTGGTAGGACACTTGGTAGTGCAGAGAGCTGGCTAGTACTTGATGGCTAACATCTGTATAATGTTTATTATGCAGCAAAATGTGACATTAATACAAGCTCTTATGACAAGCTGCTAGAGGAAGCAGTCTGAAATTTGGCTATCCTTGCTTAAACTGCTTCTTACAGTTGGGAGTCAATGACAGAGAAGTAGGAGCTAATTAAGATGTGGGATGGGGAGAAATTAGAAAATTGTTCTAAAATCCTATAAAGGTAGGTAATTAGTGACATGGTGTCTAATTGCCAGAATTATATGCAAGTATCAATGAGAATCTCTTCTTTTCTCCCTAGCTAAATGAAAACATTTCCTGTGTTAGTAATAATTACTAGCTGTCTTTTGTCATTCTTATTTGTGAACAACTTTTTCTACTAAAAGCTAAATCACGGCAAAAAAAAATGTTTATTAGTTCTAAATATGGTAAGTTTAACAATCATTGTTACCTGCTGTGAGGTGAGTTTCACGGTCTGCATCTTGCTGCTGAGAAACCTCCATCCCTTGTGTTCACAAATCTCCTATTTTAGTTGAAAATTTTGCCTTGGTAGTGCATTTCTCAGTGCTGTGAAAGTCAGTGATGGAAGTGGGTAAATAGAAAATAAATACCTTTAACTAGAGACACTCCTAAAAGAGACACGGCATTGATTTCAGATTTTAGCCTTAGTAATCACTAATGTTTTGGTGATTGAGGGCAGATTTTTCATCTTAACTAGCAGCAGTTTTTTCCTAAAATTTTTCCTATGAATTCAGACTCAAAGAATTTATCCCACTTTATTTATAAGCAAGTGCAGACAAATGTTGCTGTTACATTTTATAATTGTTTCTGAGGATCAAACATGAAAAATACCTATAATATATATTGCTTCTTAATTAGAAATCTCCATACTTCACCTTAAATTACTCCACTGGGAGCCTGACAAGCATCTGGTCGCCTGTGCATCAGCTCAGCAATGATTTCTCATGGTTAACAAGTCCCTATAAAATGAGCTGTTTGTCGCTTAGGCTGCTGTCAAATCCTGCAGTGCTTTTCCACTTTGTCCAAGCGGTTTGGGAGAAATTTGATCACTCTCTGTCAGGCAGCATCAAGCTCATTCAGAGAAAGCTCATTCTGATTGACAGTAATCTGGGGAGGCACTGCTTGATCAGAAAGATACTTTCTTCAAAATGCGCATTTAGGTGGAGAGAGTTTCCCAGATGTCACAGGGTAATCAATCGCCTTCCCTGGAGGGGGAATGTGGCACAACCAGCGGCTCTGGCAGAGAGCAACCAAGGGCTTCTCCACTGCAGCTGGGGCATCTCCTTCTGGAAGTGCTCAGCACTGCTGAGCAGGAGGTGATCCCATAGGAAATCACGTCTTTTCCTACCCGTGAGAAGACCACAAAGCCACCACATGTGCGATCCTCAGCTATCAGCATCTGCTCGCCTTTTCCTCAGATGCTGATACAATACTTGACAGAGCTCTGGAAATGAGATTAATCTGCTGGGAGTGTCAGAATGAAGGAAAAAGCTGTGGTCCTGCTGAGACACGTTGCAGTCAGCTTTTGAAGCGCCAGAAGTGTGAATTTCTACCCATTTCTACCATCAGGACATGGGGGTATCATAGTATTAGAAACAAGCCCAGGGATGAAGGCAGTGTCCTTGATTCAGAGAGGAAGGGAGGGTGCCTGGCACCCACAGCAGGACTCATGCCAAAGTGTCACTGACACTGTTGAGGCCGTTTTTGTCTTATTTATTTCTTTTATCTGAGGCCTGCAATCAAGAAGCAAAGGGCAGAGGGCAGTCCCACGCTGGCAGGACATTCCAGAGATGGTGAGCACTGAACAGGGTGAGACTGGAGACTCCTCTTTCCTGGTCCTCATGTGTTGAGCTGCATTATTCTCTTTGTCTTATGCTTATTTTCACCAGCCATAAAATACTGATAGGGCATATTTAGCTCTTAATCATGTTGTGACCATTATTTTATGAGTGTGTTACAGTGCTTTGAAAGCTCAGTATTTGCTGAATTACTGCTTTAATGCTGTGCTAGAGATCAACAACACTCATAAACTGGGGTTACCTGCTCATTAAGTCATAGGTTGGACCAGCACGCACCAGGGAGAGCTGTGAGCTCTTCTCTCCATCATGCCTTCAGCAGAACAAGAGGCTTATCTGTGTTTGCTGAATCATCTGCTGGAGCTGCATAATCAATGCATTTGCTCTGGATACTATTTCCCTGTGAAAATAACTGCCTGTGAGGCCACACCTCACACTTCTAGTGAGATAAGTGGTTAACCATTGTCTCAACTAAAGATTGACACTAAGCTGATAAAGCTACTAAGCTAACTGAGCAGTAACTTCATTAACTCCCTGCATGCCAGTCAACCAGGGAGTTTTACAAGCTGATGAGAAATTAAGGCCTCCTGAAATGCCGGGCAGGCCTTTCCAACTGTTCCCTGGTGTGTGTTGAGTAAACGTCCCACTGTCACTGTACACACAGAGTCAGCTTAAAGCCTGACATTCATCTGTTTCAGCTAGCTCTGTAGGCATCTGCATGCAACTGTCACCACAGCTGTGTGTATCCCTTTGGGCATCTTGAACAGCCATTCTATAGTCCATGAGAATGCCCTTTCTTATCTGCCTTCTTGTCTCCTCTTTTCTCCTTCACAGCAGGAAAAAAGTTCAATCACAACATGGGTGGAGCATCATGGTGGTCAAGACGGTTATCTTCGCCCAGAGGAGTTGTGCATGTCCTCAAGATTTTTCTGGATGTGCCCAAAATGAAAATGTGGCTCTTCTGCCTTTTGTCTCCTCCAGATGTTGCCCGCAGCTGCTACACTGATGGCATGGAGACACTGCTTCCTAAAAAGCCTGAAAGAACCTTACAGAAACCCATTTGCTCTCTAACAAATCCCACTAAACCTTTAGGACTAGGTGGGTTAGAGGTTTGTGGTCTTACAGTTGACTCAGATATAACTGTCAGGCTTGTTTGCTGTCTTTTCAGAAAACCATGGGCTGAGTGGACACACTTCTGTGATCCAAGAGTTGTCTTTTCAGCTCAGATGGAAGCACAACACCAGGATGACATAAAAAATCCAACAAAACAGTAGTACAGTGCTTTGAAAGTCCAGTTGAATCCCAAGATTGAAGTACCCCTCCTGCAAAATCTTCAATCTTTGCCATAAAATCTTCTGAGGTTTGGATGGTGATGAATAACAAGTTTCAGTTTCTCCAACTGCTCATCCAGAGTTCCACAGGGCCCCAAACCTGCAAAGTACAACTTCTGCTGCTTAAAATATGGCACTTCCTCCCCCACCCTCAGCAGACTTAGGAACCCAAGAATCTACCTTTTATGTATTACGATAGTCTTGCTTGTGTTAAGTCATCAGGTGCAGAGAAAAAAATATTTGATACCTCCATCCTATCCATCAACAGCTTGTCCTTGGACTACATCATAACATTTAAAGTGTGCCTGTGCAAAGTGTACTCTGCAAAGGGATCCCTGATTCCTTGCACTTGTTATTCATTCATTGTCTTCATCTTTACTGTGGGGGAAATCTTACTGGATCTTTCACACCCTGGGAGACAGGGTAGGATTTTTTTTTGAACTGAGTTGCAAAGTAAGGAGTTCTGTACCAGAGCAATTACGGTTTATTGTATCAGTTGGTAAATGTTTAAAAAAGCAGCCGTCTCTTAAGACCATACCATAAAATGTGACTTGCACACAAACTGTAAATAAATATAAATAATTGCTAGTGCTACAAGATCCATTTGGGATTGGTTTCAGTTCCTCATATAGTTGCAAACTTTCTGTGCATCTATGAGCAAACCAATTTATCTTCCTTGTATCTCATTTCCCTTTTAGTGCAATGAGCAAAGTTACCTCCACTGTCCAGAGGATGAGTTCTGTAGCCTGACAGGGCCCCAACACACCTATCTCCTTACCCCCTCCCCCAAGGAGGACTTTAGCAGGTTCAAAGTAAATAGTTTGTAGTTATTTCACAGATTCCCAGCCCCATGGGTTTAAATGTGATTCCTAAAAAAGTAATTAATTTCTAGCCAACCTGTGGTTTAGCTTGTTACCCATTTACACCGAAGATCCCAAGAAGGGTTTAAGCTAAGGTGTGACTTGATTAGCAGCATTTTTTCTCACAGCCAGGTACACCACCCTCTTTTAATGCTGTCACTGCCCAGAGGAGAAAAGGAGAGCCTCAGAAATCAGGATTTACATGAGGGCCACAGGCCACAGTTTCTTCCAAAGCTCTTGAAACACGAGCAACCAGATATATGCTCTGGTAACTTCCTATGCCTGCTCTATCAGTTTGTACTGGCAATCATGAAGCACTGGAAGTTAGAACCGGTGCTTGTTTGCCTCTTGTTATCACATCTAACCATTCTCCCATAACTAAAGTGCATGGGCTCCTTCACCCATTTCCCCACCAACTTCTAGTAGGATACATCTGAAAAATCCTTGTGTCTTCACAGGGAGACATAGCACAGCCTCATGCTTGTGTTTTTCTGCAGACTTTTTCCTGCTGAGCTGCTGATCTTGTCATCTGTACAGAGAAAAAATATAAAGACTCATTTTCAAGGAGAATGAAAAATGGATCTCTGCAATTACAAGGGACTCACCTCTCTGTGCTTCACTGGTACCTTCACTATCATGACAGTGGCTACCTAGCAACCGTGCCTTTCGACTCAAGCCACCTTTATTTATATATATTTGTATTTCTGCTGGCATGGGGAAATGTTGGCAGTAAAAATACTAATTTACTTGGACGTGGTAAGCTTAAGTATCTTCTTTCAGAGAAATTAAAACATTGTTTCAGCAGCAGCTTGAAGAAGCACCAGCAGCTCTTTTGCTGGTGTGGCAGCTGTACCTGTTTAACCTCACTTTTGAGACATGCTTCTTCTCAGGCCAGAGTATGCAAAAAGTACTTACTGTAGAAAGTAAAAACCAAACCAAAACTAAAACCACTCCCCAGCCCAAATCCCTGAAAAACAACGCCTTAAGGTTTTCTCGGAGCAAGTCCTCTTCCTAACAATGCACAGGAGCAATTAACCAGTGGGTGGTTTCCGGGCCTACCTTAACTTAAGCTTTAAATGTACCTACTTAATACAGTTACTTATTGCCTAGAAGACAGGGTGGAGTTAAATGTGCTTAAGATTTCTAGACAGAGGCAATCTAAGGCAATAAAGCTCTTTTGCCTCCCTTCTGTCTGAAGGCAGAGCTAGGTTAACCTTATAAAGCTGTGTAATTGTCTGGTTGTTTGTATTTTAGATCACTGTTCTCCATTTCAGCCCTCCCTCCTTCCTCCCCACCATCTACGAAAAACAAAATTAAGCAGAAGCAGTAAATCACTGTAAGAAGCTTCCCTACCTCATCCCTCTTGCAACTGACAAGAAGCAAAACGTTGCTGATTTTCACATGGTAATACTTTTGTCAATTCATGGGACGAGATAACCTTCCAAAAATATTTCAATATGGTTCTGTATTTTTCCCAGATGCCTTTCCTCTCCATGCTGTAGCCTTGTCACAACACCCTTCTCCCTGGATTTGTTTCAGCCTTCAGACTGGTGTATTTAAAGCTTTTAATCATTTCAGTGTCACTTATTTAGTATTATCCCATTAACTTTGAGTTTTTCCCAGTATTTATTAATTAACCTTCCCAAAACTTCTGTGGAATAGCAAACAGTTCCTTGTCCAATTTCACAAGCAAGGAACCAGGGTTTGTATTTAGTATTACTGGGGAAATTTCCTGATTACACTGGAACTGGGTACTGAATAAAGGAATTTTGTACAAGCAGACAGTATCTGGTCAACAGCTAGAAAGACTGAAACCTGAACAGCTAGTAAGCAAATCAACAGAAGGGGTGGAAATGTGTCTCTGTAAAAGTAGACATGGTAACAAACAGATATTGAAAAAAAAAAAAGAGAGCAATTCTATAGAGAGTAAGATGGACAGCCAATATTCTGTTGTAGAGTAAGATTAACAGACAGTATTTTTGAATATCAGGCTACCCATCACAGGTAAGCGGTGTGAGTTCAACTTCAGGCTCTTACAGGAGCTCATGGTACTGTAAGAGGTTCACAATTAACAAATAAATACAAAAAAGAAAGGACTAAGAAAATGTAGCCCCAGGTGAAGCACTTGGACCTTTGAGAAGCTCTGAGCAGCATCCTAAACAGGTGTCACTTTGGGTAGGGACAGAATAGAAATTGAGATGTGAGAGGAGGGCCACTGTCTGCCAAGGTCTCGGTCACCTCAGGTGAGGCTTTAGGAGTCACTTCTCTTCCCCTGAAACCCACAGATCAGTGGACATATGGACTCTGGTAGCTGTTAGAAACTTTTTTCCTTCATTTTACATTGTTTGAAGGACAATATGCAACTTTAAAATCATGGATTAGATCTCAGGTATTCACCACTAATGCCTTAGTCATGTAGTGTCAATTCCCATCTGCCTTTCTGCTATCCAGCTGAATTACCCTGGAAATCCTTGCTTTATAAGAAAAGATGTGCCAGTGAGTCACCCAACACCTCCTGTGGTCCTGACTGCTGGAGACAGAGTGAAGCATGGCCTCCTGTTGAAAGTTGCAGAACCCACTGGTCTCATCAGTTGGGTGACTCTTTAAAGAGGATAGGGAGGGCAGCAGCAGCAATTTAAAACACAGCAGCACAGCTGACTTCTTTGTGAGGTGCTCATCCCTTCAACATTTGAGACACGCCCAGAAAAAGTGTTGAATTCCAGGTGAACATTGGGGAAAAAAAGTTTAGTTTTTTTGAAACAAGGATTCAAGATCCATTTAAATCCTCCTGTAGCACCAAGTTCTTGATCAAGATGTATCTTTGACAAACCCTTGAATCTGTATCAGAAGCTATGGCCCCATCTCTTTAACAAGTGGTACACAGGAGAGCAGTGCCCTGCCTTCATCACTGTTCCTGCTTTCATTAAATCTGATATCACACCTGTCAGATGGAAAAAGGCAAAGAGACTCTGAGGCAAAGACCAGGTTCAAGTTTAGCCCGGCCTGTATTCAAGGTCTGTCAAATGGGGGTGATATCACCTGCCCAACTCACAGGAAAGCTAAAGTTTTCAGAGGGCTCTGCAGATGTCAGAAGAATTATAACGGTCGTTAATTAGAATATGATCATTCAGCTTAGGCTTTGATTCTCGGCATACTTTTTCCTCTACCCTTTCTATTACAACTGCAGAATTAAAATTTCATTTATCTTCATTGTCTGCAGTTTTGAAGTAATGGGAAAAGTTCACAGTGAAAGCTTTGAGGTGTCTTCCTGTTATCAAGGGTTCCTATTAACTACATTGAATTGATTTAAGCCTATTAGTTTATCGAGAGCATAATCCCATTCTTTAGCTTCCAAGGGAAAGCAGCAACTATCTCAGTTAATTACTGTTTCCTTGCTGGTACCCCAGAGCGAGCAAATGTTCCGTGGTCAAAAGTAATTGGTAACGATTGGGAATGAATGTGTACGTATGGTCCTACTGACTATCACTTGTAAGGTTAATTGGAAAAACTGGGAGAAGTGTGGGGTGTAAAATAAGTGAATTTTCTTCACAAAAGAAAACTAAGTTTCCAGTATACTGAAAAAACAGACACGTTTAACTTGGTGTTCATATAAAGAACAGGTCGTGAAAGATCCCAGAGTCAACACAGAAATGCACCAAAAGCCACTGAAACCAGTTTTGCCGAGGAATTGGCCATTTCCAATACACAACTGTGGGGAAAACTGTGGGAGCAGCCCAGCACAGGGACCACTGAGTTTCAGCTGCCTGCAGATCCTGCTGGCCCTCACGACAGGCAGCTCTAGGATCCCTCTCCTGGAGATCCTCTGCTTCATTTCATGCCCTGCATCCCAGCAGCCCCACAATGACATTGCAAGGTGAGAGCATGGCGGGAATGATGAGGTGAGTTTGTCTTGGCTGTGCTGCTGCAGTCGTATTTACCTGTAGGGGATAAAGGAGCTGGTGTGTTTTCTGGATGTGAGGGGTGCAGGTGGATGAAGGACCTGCATCCCAGGACAGGAGAGATGAACAGGACTGAAGGAATGGGAATGTGTGGACAAAGCTGTGTGCAGGGAGAGGCATGAGGGGAAATCATGTTTTGCCTCACAGGGGTTTGAATCCGAGATAGAGAGCACAGCAAAGCAGGAATCTTTCCGAATAATGTTGCAGTAAATTTTCCCAGATTCTTAGGAGGTTTCTAACAAAATAGTCCTGTCAGCTTCAGTGAATCTTTGATTTATACTGACTGGGGATTTATCCTTCTGCTGGGGCATTTCTAAACTACCTATAATTTTGTTATACTAGCAAGTCAGAGTTATTCTGATGTATGCATTATTGGTTAATATGGACTGTCATCAACCCTTCAGTCAGCTGGCCATGATTCATGAAAGAAAATCACTTCTAATTAAACATTCATCTAATTATTCTTGCCAGAAACAAATGAAATATGCAACCAATATGTTCCATAACAGCTTCAGAAGGGTACCACTAGGATTTGTGAAGCCAGATGATTGAATGCACGGGAAAGCTTTTCAGCACATGTTGCATGAGAAAATGATCCATTCCTACCTTTTAACTGTCTTCTGAACATTTCAAGCAGTATTTAATGTCAGACTGGATTTTGGAACAAGGCACATTAATGACTACAGTAATTGCTCTTTGGGAGAACAGATTTGAGTGACAACACTTTCTCTAACCTCCAGGGTCTTACTTTCCTATGAACAGCTTAACATTTAAACAACCTAATTTCTCAATATTTTACCAAAAAAAAGGAAAAAAGATCCCTGCAGAGGCTCACGTAACTATTTTTCTGTATTTAATTAAAAATAAAAGCTCTAGCATAACATTTTTCTCTGATGTGTCAGTGCATTGCCAGTCTGTTTCATACAAGCATCTAAGTAAGGAGGTTGACCCCCTAGAATAACTTCAAAATTCCTATAGCTAATCATTCCCCTTTGTGTCTGAAACTATAAATCAATTTACCAAGTGCTTGGAATAGTTTTGTGAGTCCTGCAAATTTCTTTCTTGTCTAACATATCTTGGCTTACAACATCTTGAATACGCAGTAACTGGAGATTTTCTCCCTGATGTGTTGACATACATGTTGTAAATTGCTCATATATGTTTGATTGCAATCGGTTGAACTTCCCTAGTACTAAAAACTAATGTAACTGAAGAGAGAAACAGAAATAAGGTTTGGCAATATTTTGCTCATCAAAAGGGCAAATGTATAAGGTTACCATTTAATTTTTTTATGGCATAATCCAATAACCATTAACAGATGAATTGAAAAAGAGATGTTATGTTTCGTGAAAACTACAGTAACAAGAATAAATTCTCAAGATTTGTTGGCAATTGTAATCAAATAATTTCTGCTAAGAAACCTTCTCCTTCTCAGTCTGAGAAAAATGAATTACAGGGAAATAGGTATCAAACTGGGGAAGATATGCTGTTCAAATATGTGGAAAAGCCTGGAGATTCAGCAGCTTGCTTCTGATACCATCACATCTGCAGGTTATCAGGTTCTGGCATGATACTTCTCTGTAATTATTTATTAAAAGACCTAAAATGAATGTTTCAAAAGGATTTTGCAGAGCAGTTGGAGTTCGGGTTTGTTCCTCAATCCTGCCACAGCTTTTATGTGCAGGGAATTTAGAATCACACTGGCTGAAGCAGGTAGCTGATGAAATCAAGACTTACAGATGTTTCTTATTAAATCAATGGGAGTAAACATCTAAGAAACTTCAAAAATCTAGTTTCAACGTTCTCTAGAATAATAATAAAGGTTGGAAGTAAGCAGTGCAATGCCTGATATGGCTTGGGAGTAAATTGATCATATCTTGGGGATTTCTTGAGATCAGTTTGGCTTTTTAGAAATATCTTACTGTTCCAAGGCCTTCTTTCAGTAAACAAAAAATATTCAAGTTTTTCACTGGAAGAGTTATATTCTAGCCTATAGAGCTGACAGTTTAGTGATACTTTGATTCCAAACACAATTTGTTCCATATTTTCTAGAAACAGTTAATTCAGCAAGACAAGCAGTTGTAGTTGAGAACAATCATTGGAATCAAGATGTTGAATGGAGCTGGATGCCATTGTTGTTTTATACATGCTAAATATCTGTTTTCTGCAGTTCATGACAATTGTGTCAAGACCTGGACTCTACATTTCCCTCTCTCAGAGCCACAAGTGCATTACCTGAAGCTGGCAGTTGCAGCACAGCTAGCATTTTATTAATATACCTTTATATCACAGGGATATTTTGTGACTCTTGAATGCCACCGTCAATGTTTCCTCTTTCTCATTCTGAAAATGCGGGCAATTTAGCTTCATTTTTCAGTTTTCATAGCCAGAGATTACTACTGACCTTAATCCACAAATTTTATCTCCCCACACTGACCAGATTAGTCATCAAATAGTCAGATCTGTAGTCATCTTTCTCTCTTAGTTTCCTTATTATCATTTTATTAGCTGCAAATTTCTGCAAAACCACACAGACTTCCTTTCCAAATCTGACTACCACAGCTCCCATAATCTGGAGGAGTATTTCAGCAAGCTGTGACCACAGAAGAAAGGCAATTAAGAAATTGCCACTATGGCTGCATCCTTCTGTGGTTTCCAGCACAGCCACCAAAGCAGTGAGAAGCTGAGGATACATCAAAGCAGTGAGAAGCTGAGGAAGCCCCAAAGGCAGAAAAACTGCAGCAGAAGTATGTACTGGGAGTCTGGAGGTGCAGGATCCCTGGGAAGGCATCCCCACACCATTTCTCACACATCCAAAGCACCCAGTTCTCTTCTCCTGCTGCCTCCCACAGCTCCCAGGGGCACAAAGTGCCTTCTTCCCATGGGAGATTTCTGCGTTCGCTTGTGCTGCAAGGTGAATTTGTGAGTCACTCCCCACACAGCAAGAACAGCACTCTCACCTCTCCCTTCATCTCTGTCAGTGCTGCCTGGTGCCCACATCATCCCTCCCCCCAAATGGAACCAAGATGGATTCAGACCACAGGGAAACGGTCACCTCCATGGGTGCCAGCTCTCATGAGATGGACAAAATTAGGGCCATGCCCTTTGCTTAACTCTTTTCAAGTTGACAGGTCTCCACTTAGCTGTGAGGGATTTTTTTTTCCAACAAGCCCTTTCAATGTGCCTGTGTGCTGTTCAAAGGGTCCAAGCACTTAACTTTAGATTTTCGCTTCTATTCCAGGGACCAGTTGGCTAAATATTCAATTTGCAGCATATAAACATATGGGCATCTACATTCTTTATCACATGTAGCTGAGAGTCCACTGAGCAGTGAGACTTATTTATGCTGTTCATTTTATATTGTGTTTAATACAGCAAAATAAGGATTTAAATTTGTTTGCAGACAGAAAGCAAATTATTTGTATGTTGTGCTGCCAGAGTAAAATTTTGCTGCATGTGGCTTCCCTCCTCTTTTCTCAGAAGCTATCTAAAAATAAATGTCGCACACCTGCCTAGTCTCTGTGTACCACCCAGTAACTAAAGCTAGACATGCAGATAGCACTCTGGTAAAAGCCTCAGTGAAGCCTGGAGGGGAACTTCACATGCACTATCTTTGCCAGCTTCCCACACTGGAAAGCTTAGATCATCCTAGCCCAAACTTCGCCCAAGAAATACCTTTAATAGAGCATGGACAACCCAGAAGTGATCAGGCAGCTGGGCTTGATGGTCATTATAAGCCTCTACAAACTGAAACACTTTATTCTACTGTGTTCTAAACCAAAAATCCATTCCCTTGCTCTTCCCAGCATGGAGTTTTGCCCAGTTTTCCCAGTCAGTTTATTTCAGGCTGGGTTCTCACCTTGGCGCTCTGGCAGACGTGGCAGTGCAGGTGGATCACGACATGAACCAGGGCCAGGAGAGCATTCCAGTGCTGGAAAATCCCGCACCTCACACCGTAGCTCCTGCGGGCAGAAGGGAACCACAAGCCAAAACACTGCTGGCGCGCTAGCGTGTGTGATAGATTCATTTTCCTGGGGTGTATGAATTGGCAAATTATGGTTTCTGAATCAGATTGGGCCTTCACAATTCTTGTGCTGTCAGATACACCTCAGTTCCTGGGATTTTATGTCATCCAGGTTTCTGTTTCACACCATTAACTTCTGTCTTCTGAAAGAAATACTCTTTTTTTTCTCATTCTGGAAAACATTGTGACTGTTGTTATGCTGCCACAGCAATGCGTCATTGGCTAAGGGCTATTTTGGAAATTCATGTCAGGTCTGTCCAACCATTTTCTTCTTTTCTTCTCCATTAAATCAGACTAGCATCCCAGGTCACAGTCAGAGAAATCACAACCATTGATTTCTGACTTGTGCTAGTTAATACAATTCCCCCCAAAACTTTTGTGGTAACCTCATCTTCTCCAGAGTTATATGGGTGATCTGCTCATGAGCCAAGCTGGGAGCATCTCCGGTTGGATTTCAGAGGGACAGATTCTCATTGCGTGCACACCCAGCCTCTGGGCTTCTACGGACGGGAGACTATCTCTAATGCACGATTCAAGGAATCCTGAGATCTGATGGCCAAATCAGAGCCTAAACTGGGGACCAACCAGTCTGGTCAGACCCAGCTGTGTCCCGCTGCTTTTGAAAGAGTAGAGATTAAAAGGTGAGAAATACATAAATCTGAGGAAGTTTTTCCTGCACTGGATAACCAAGAAAAGCTCACTACTGGCACAAAAAGCATTTTCAGGAAAAGGCTGTTCTGTGGTATGGATTAAAAGTTTTTCACTTCTTCCTGCTATATTGAAATGACAAGTGTCAATCCCTGAACTTTAAAGCATAAAAATAAAGTCAGAATAAGATTCCCTGAGGATGAAAGCTTTGCAAAGTTTTGTCAAAAAAAGGCACTGCAGAGTAATTTTACCTTGTGATGGAACACCTATGAATATCAGTGGAGAAAAGCGATTGGACTAGTCACTGGTGTGTGACATTAAGATTCCTGCAGAGGGAATCACTGTAAAATTACTGAGAGACATGAGAGGTTCACACTGTCTTCACATATGAAAATAAAAAATATTGTGGGTAGATAATGGTATAAAACATGTAATTGCTATCAAATGAGCACAAAAAGGTTTATCTTTTATGATTATTAGCTTTTTTTCGGTAAAAATTTACATTTAGATTGTTTTGAGACGAGGAAATTCTTTTTGTCTTTAGTTGTTCAGATAATTCGCTTCCTAGGTCAAGGGCTCAGGAGGCACCAATAATAAACAGATTTCTAAGGATTTCTCTCTTTTCCCCAAAATATGACAGCAAAACAATTTTAGAAAACCCACCAACCCAAATGACTGCAATAATTTGTTAAAATTAAGGATGGTTGTGATAGATCCTGAGATGCAGTAAGTCACTGGAACAGTGGGGTTAAAGCCCCACAACCAGTACAAATACTGTCACCAGTCACTCAGTGCAGCTGTGAACTTCCAGGGCAGTTAGAGGGTTGTGCTCACAAGGAAAATAAATCAGCAATGTTTCAGAAAGGTTTTGTACTGGAGTCCACAGTGTCTCAACATGCAACAACTGAATTAGCCTTCATTCTGCTCTAGAGACCTCAGAGCCCTATCCTGTAGTTGGGCAAAGTGCCTGTGAAAGCCAACAGGAAAGCATGGAGCTCTTTAGAATGAGAACGGACACATAGCTTGTACTTTTTTTCCTAATAAATCTACAAATATCTCAGCCAAGCTTTAAATAATGCAGGCAGGCTCTTTCCTCCTTCCTACAAATTTGCCTTTAAATGGAAACACACACTTCCTAATTTGACACGGTCACTTCTAATGGAAATACGGGGTTACATCCAAGTGATAAACTTCTGATTCTAGAATTAAAGAAGCAAAGGAAGTCCGCTTCAGAGCCAATGCAGAAACTTTAAATTCCTTCCTTGCTCATGCTGCTGTACAGTGAGGGTATCATTAAGCTTTTTCAAACTACCATCACAGATGAATCAACACAGTGTGAGTGGCTTTGAAAACTGTGGAAGTTTATCTCAGGTGAGGATGCATCCGGCAGTTTGTGGCTGTGTGTGGGCACAAGCACGTGCTAGGGAGGAAAATGCACACACCACCATAGATTCCTGCTTTTCTCCATTTGTTTATATTTAGCAGTTTCTCAGTTCAGCTACCGTTTAAAGTGTAAGCTCTTTCAAAGCTTCTTTAAAGTCCTACATTTTTTGAAAGACATTTGAGAAAATGTCTCTCGAAAAGTGAGAAAATAACCTTTAACTTGTCCATACCTCAAAAAAGAGATTTAACCACCTCTAGTTAACACATAGTCAATCATCTAGCAAGATTTTATCCAATTATGAGACCAACTAAGAAATTGTTCTGGGGGCAGCTCTTACAAATCAGGAATGTATTTAGACAAATAGTAATAGTGGTGATTTAGTAGCAGTAATAAACACCTTTTGACCCATTTCTACTTTATCAAGGCCTCTGTCAACTCAATGTAAACCCCACTCTTGCCATTAAGAACTGAATTAGAAAATAAAACATAACAAAACATCTTTTTTGATTACATAGGAATTGAGAGTGACATTTCTTCTACTATTGTTCAACACCTACAAATACTATTAACTTTAAAAATTAAGTGAAAAACTGGTGTACTGAATAACTTCTATATTTAAGATGAACAAGTAACTGTAGATTTCTTGAACTGATTAATCTCCCTTCACTTATCGTGAAAAAATATTCCATGTGAAAATAGAATTCCATGTTTCTTACAGCATGAAGCATCTTTACCTAACTGAATAGAAGTCTTCCAAAGAGTCTAAATACTAAAATATATTTATCCTTAGGCAGAGCATGAGTACACATGGTTATGAAGGTCAGCTTTGCATTCTAATCCAAGTGAAATACATGTACCATATTTAGCAGGAACACGTACAAGTAAGCCCATACAAGAAGAGAGAGTGAGAAAAGCAATTATAATTGCTATTCTCTAAATATGTAATGAATTCTTGGGTCTTCATCTTATCCTTTTCCATTCAAAGAACAAACCTTTGCAGTTCTTAAGGAGGGGAGGTAAGAGAGAAATTTCAGTTTCTGATAGGACTCTTGGCTTGGTTAAAAAAGAATTTTAAGCATCTTTGGTGTACAGAAACCTTTTGTGATCTTTCAAAAATTATATTAATCCTAAGAACAAGTTTTATTCTAGGCAAAGTTGGATAGCAAAATTCTGCTCTCAGTGCAACACTTTGGATGCCCACGAATTGCGTGAATCTGTCACTGAAAGTTGAATTTAATGCCAAATATCTGTATTTTCAGCATCTATTGACAAGCCTACAAATAAGATTTTTGATTAGTCTGCTACAGAGAGAATCATCTGATCTTTGTACTTGAGGGAGCTTTTCCATTTAAACAGCCTTGAGGAAGACACTTTGACATAAGGATAGCAAGTGGTTTATGCATCCATACAAAGAAACACCATTGATTTGCTCTTTGATCACTGATCAGACTAAATCACAGAAAACTCATAGTCTTCGGGGTTTTTAGGCTTAGTACTTATTTCATAGACAAGCTAAGTCCTTTGCCGTGTACACCATCATTGTGGCAATGCACATGGCATGTGCTTTTAGGACATATGGTAAAGACAAGCAGATTTTTATGTATCTTGAAAGGGTGAAAAGTTAAGAAATTCTATACTTGTATCATAATGCCACAACTGTCAAGGTCTCATCTCTCTTTCCCTTTTTAATTCTATTGTAGCACAGGAAGAGTACAAAAATTCAATATAAAAGAATTAAAGAAAAATCATTACATTTCTTACAGCAAATCATGAACAATTGTGTGGTGTCACTGAAGAGCACGAAGTGCAGTCAAGTCTAAAAGCTGTAAGTGCCCTATTACTCATTTTTACTGAAAATCCAAGAGGGCTTCTTGTAAATTCAGAACTTGTCATGGGGCCCTTGAAGTAGGCCTTTCAAGATTTCAAACATTTGCTCCGGAACCGTGAGTTATTTCTGCGTTTATGGGGTTCACAGCATTTATAGACATCTAAAATTCTGTGATAAGAAGCAAGAATACAAAGTGAAAACTGGATCTTTTTCTCTACCAACATAAAACTACAACCTATATTCAAAATATAAACATATGGAGATTGAGAAAATAATTGCTTTTCCTCTTCCATTTAAAGAGCTTCGGTGGTTTTGTGTTTTCACTTCTCTCTAGCCTTTGCAAGGATTACACACCAAAAATTCTCAAAAATTACAAACCAAAAATTCTCAATCTAATTACTGAAAGACATTTCTTCAAAATCTGAGATATCCACAACACTTAGGTTAGCTCCTGAATTCAGGCAGATCAAGCCATCTGCCTTGGTTGCTTATTGCTTGTAGTGATGGTGATGGACCTCAAGCATCAGCTTGTGGCTATGCCAAAATCTGAATTTTTTTTTTTTTTTTTAATTTAACTTCTTCTCCTTTCTGTAATAGACAATTAAGAGCTGAAATTGCACCAAGTTCATGACAAAACGCCTATGGAGATCTCTGCTTCCTAGGAAGGGAACTTAGAGCCTCGGCACCAAGCAGCAGCAGCAGCCTGCGCCCATCCTGTATTCCACAATCTGTAATTTCAGCTACATATCTATTTATTCCAATGCTGCAGTATTCCATTTCTGAATGAGTTCCCACATCATGGTGACACATGCCTAGCATTATTGCATTTTAGACAGCCATCTGTACTGATATATTCAGCCAATAATTTGCCACCAGGAAATTGGTTCCTGGGAATATATTTTTTATGCGGAGTGCATGCATGCCTGTCTCTAATTTCTAAAATCCATATATCCTTGATGTGTCTTGTAGGAAGATGAAATCCTATTTCATCCTGAACTGCCTGTAAAATGTAATTCTTGATCATTAATTAATGGTCAAGAAAATTTATGCCACAGTTCATTAGCAAAACCTTCGCAGTAGTATAATAATCCCCAAAAGGATAAGTAGCAACATGGCAGTGCCAGTTAGCTATACGTGGCAAATGGCAGGGAAGAATGAAATGGGTCTAAAGGGACACAGATCCTCTCACTGATGAAAGATATGGGCTAAAAATATACTTCAGCATGGATAAATATAGAATAATGATTGTTAAGAAAAATAATCCAAACGTGGGTTGCAGCATTTAGTGGAGCGATCTTAGAGGATCCTGAGGAAAAAAAAAAGACCTGGGTAGGTATTAATGAATAACCCTCCAGTATATTATCAGACTGCCTTATAATACCCTGATGTAGTGAGAAATGGACACCTCACTTCAGATCATTAAGTCCATCTCCTGTGACACCAGAACATGGCCCACCAGATGGGAGACACATGAAATATTAAAAAGATACTAAACATGTACTTTAACTTTGGGCAGAAAGCCAAGGGTAGCAGGAGCATGGGCAGGCAGCTCACAAGGGATCTGAGGAGGCAAGAGTCCCTCAGATGAAAACTGTGGTTCAAATCATGTGCAATACAATTTTCATATCTGCTGAAGAAAGTGCTTTATTTTCCTTTTGTTTTGGAGGGAGAGGATTTCTTTTTTGGTCTAAAGTGGGGTGGGAGAGGGCTAGAGGATTAAAAAGGGAAAGCTTTAATGGATAGTTTAAAATGTTAAAAGATAAAGAAAAATTCTATTACTTTAAGGTAAGAGAGACAGAATTTTGGAAATAAAGTGGTTTGGTTTTTTTTTTTTTTTAATCATCAAAGATTTTCCTGTCCTCACACGGACACCAGGCTGCTAATCAGGGGCATTCACAGCAGTTAATTCCACTTTGAGTAGGATTAGCTCTAATATTAAATAAATAATCTCCACAGCTTTGCAGGTTTTGGATAACAGGAGTTTGGGGAGGAGAAAACTGGTAATGAAGGGAAAAAATGAAGTCTCTGTCCTCTGGCAGATCTGGAAGCTAAGCAGCAAAACTGGGAGAGCATCTCATAGGGCTCCACAGCCCTGGACGAAATTTCAGAGGAAGTAGTCATTCAGTTGAAATAAAAATAATTTCTGTTTATTTTTTGGAGGAGAGAAGACATTCACAAGTATCTCTAGACTATTAAGTCTTTCCAGAGAGAAGACTTTTTCATGGTGAATAAGCAGCCTCCAAAGAATTTTTGAAACTGTGTGTAAGTATTGTTTTGACTTATACAAAATTATCTTTGGTGTGGACTGATTTGCTCTCTTTATTTTGGCAAATTTACACAGTATTACAAAAATGCTATGCTTTGCAATAAATGTCAGTTGGGTTTCATATTTCATCTAATTGTTTACTGTCAATTTAAATATTTTCACAAGAAAAAAAAAATCACCTCAATATTATTTGGGGTTTGTTCTCTTTCTGTATAGAATAACTTTTCACTTTTGTATGTTTTGAACTTTAAGAGAGCATCATAGCAATGTTCTCAGCACGTCACGGTCACAAGTACTGCTGCACTATTGCCTTTTATAGTAGACTGATATTTTATGTAATATCCTTTTCCAAACACATGAGAAAGATGTTTAAACCAGTTTAGAATTAGCAAGGATAACCCATTTCCTTGACTAACTGTAGATTGCATATAACAACAGGCTTTGAGAAGGAAATAAATTTTGGTAGCAATTTAAATGGAATGCAAGATTTTGCAGTAGGAATCACATCTCCAAGATATTTTTTTAGAGCAATCCTGTTAAACAAAAATACAGCATAAGCTCTTGCAAGAAGGGAACAAGAAAAGTTAGGTCAGGAGAAGCATCCAAGGCATATACTTACTCAGGGCTCATCCATCCTTAACTGGCCACCAGCACAAGCTTTGGCACAGCCTTAGATTGTCTCCAGAGGGGAGTCACTGCGGATTAACACCCCTCCCCAGCCCCACTACTGGCTGCACAGCCCCACATCAGGGGAGCAGGGTGCTGGCAGCGAGGGCTGCAGCTGAGCATCCTGCTGCTCCCACCAGCTCTCGTCCGGTTTGCAGAGCTGAGACCTAACGCACGCTCTTAGGACAAAAGGCAATGTTTCCTATTTTCATCTGTCTGCCTCAAACAAAACTGAGAAAATACTGAGTGCTCCAGGATTCTTAGCTCTCCAGGGCCCAGATCCTAGGACAATCATCCTAGAGGGAAAAATTCTCATTTTTACTGGAGTCCCCCACTCACACTGTTCTGGATGAGGAGCCACAGAGCTGATGTCAGCTACTTTTAGATTGGTTCTAAAGCCTTTTGGCATTATAAGAGGAAGAAAAAAAGAGAAAGGAAAAAAAACCACAGATACTCATGAGCTGACTTCTAGGTTGAAATTTGCTGCATATGTTCAAAAAATACAAGTGACATTTGCTCCCATGTATTGCAGGCAGCAGTAACAGAAATTTGACATGTCAAATAGAGTACATGCCACTTAATCTATCCAGCTTGAGATCTGGAACACAGTGTGTTACAAAGACCTGAGGAAAAAAAAAGGAACATTAAATATATGTGAAATGCTGCGGAAAAAAAGTGTAAATTCTGTTTTTCAGCCCCCAGCTTCACAATTCTTCCTTTCTGATGTAAATAGCTTCCAGCAGAAAGATTTGGGAGTGCAAATCTGTATGAAATGTTGGCAATTCAAAAAAAAAAAAGAAAAAAAGTTGAGAGAAATGACATAGTTTGTTTCCTTCAAAATTTCTAACGTTCTTATTTTTTTCTGAAGTATCAGGAGAGATTTCATAACAGATCAGAACTAAACCTCCCTCAAAAGTATATGTTAGCTTTCTCTTCAGCCCCTCAAGAGGCCAATGTGTGGAAAAAGTCTAAAAACACCCTCCATATTAAAAAAATTTAAACTAATTCAAAGAGTTAACAACCACTGCAAATAGATTTACTGCACTTCATTATAAAGTTAAAATAAATGGAGCATTTAAAAAGAAATAACAGATGCCATCATCCTGGATGGATAATTAACAGCAGACTCTTTAACACTTATATTTAAATGGGACTGAAACATTTCAAAAAGATTTTTTTTTCTGTTGCAAAACATTCAGATGTAAAAAAAAGATCATTCTCCTCCAACAACCTCCCTAGGGAAATGAACTTCTGAATAAAACTGAGAGAACACTTCAGGACTACAGGTTTCAAATTTTCATGAGAGAAGTGTGAGCTGCCTGTTGAGCTCCTGGGTGTAGAAGAACTGCGGAGGTGATACCTACCCACCCACCCAGCTATCTAACCCACTTCCATCCCTGCTGGGCAGAGTTTACCCTCCTCAGCCTTGCAGACCTCAGCTTTCCTGCCTCTGGTGGGCAACTCTGCCTTGCTTGCACAAAACAGCTGCTGACACAGAGCTGAGACCACACTGTCACCTGCTGCACCATCAGCTCAGGTAGAGCTGAGTGGGGACACCATTCTTTAGCAAGTGCTCAATAATAAAAATAATACTTCATTTCCGTGTGCATTTTTCCTGCACCTTCACTTAAACAGCTCTGCCCTTTTTCCATCTCCCAGGTTCTGGGGAGATGCACAAAGCCAAGGTTTGCTCAGACCTATTCATTACAAAACTACACCTACTCTGCCGTCACTTGGCACCTTCTTTTGGCTGCAACAGTAGAAAAACTGGCTCACACTGACAGAAAGGTTGGAACCTTCCTCTGTTTTCTAGAGGTGATCTCTCAAGGTAAGGATTAACACATTGTTCAGACAGTCTGAGGGAACAAAGGTGCTTTTGCCATTCTCTGTGCCATTTTGAGGCATTGGATAACACCTTTTGCTTTAATTTTGAGGAACATAAAACCTTTTAAAACACAGCAAAAACATCAGCTGCCAGGTTATAAAATTCACTCCAAGTTACCTCCTCTGAATGTTGAAGTTTGTGTGTAATACGTGGCTGCCCAGAGGCTGGGTAAATACCAGCTAAGGGTGGATGAGCATCCAGGACCATCAGGATACCTTTTTTCCTATCCTGGATGCCTTCAGCACATGGCACAGTTCAACCATCAGCTGCCTCAATATATCATTTCAGGTTCTGGGTATATGCTGCTTATAAAACACAGCCTTTCAGATAAACACACGTTTCTCACTTTTTTTTGTTGTTGTTGTTTACCAGGCTGTATGTGTTACAGATTATCTTCTGAGTCAAGACACACAGATGCTCTCCTTATTAATGTGAGAAAATAATAGTGCCAAAGGGCATTAAAGATCTGTTCATTCAGGTGGGGAGGGGGGAAAATGACACAATATGATAAAGTCAGAAAAATACCAGGAAACTTAGGACAGCCCCTCCCTTCAACTATTTACTTGTCAAACTATTTACTTGATTTTAAGTTTGAATATGTGGTCTGCATATGTAGTCTCCCTATTAGCAGGTGCAATTAATAATTGAGACTTTTGACCATCCTAGCACCAGAAGCTGAATGTACACATAGCAAAGTGCGTGGTGTGTAGCAGGCTTGGTAAGAAGCTGAACCGAGAGTCTAAACAGGAGAACAAAACAGGCTCCATCTCACAGTCAGCAACAACTGGGTTTGCCTGTGCCTACATAGAAAGCAAAGCTCCAGCTTGAGGCGTGCAGAGGGTAACTCATGAATATGAACATCCAAGAGCGATGATGACAGGAAGTTTACATAATGGTAACAGTATCTGTCATACTTTGCGATTCTCCCACATGTGATATCTGATGTCTGACAGTGACTCACGGGCCACGGCTCTCATGTGGCTGCTCAGTTAGGTATGACTAAAAAACAAACCCCGAGTCATGTAAGAGGCATGCACGTGTGCCCCCATGCTGACAGCTCGGTGGGCGTTTATTGGGGCTGGTGTCAGACACCTGGATCCATTACCAATATTTAGAGGAAGGCACATGGGCACGAAACTGCATCTTTTACATACCCGCGATTTTGAGATGTCTGGGAAGAGAAGTGATACTCGGAGTCACAGTCCCCCCCTCCCCATCTTGATAAGTCAATAAGTTAGCATTTTTGTCTCATTTCCATATTCCCAAACTTCTACGTGTATGAAATTGCTATAGGCAACTGCCCAATGCCTTTGCATCTGCTAGAGCTGTTAAGTAGCTGATGAGGTCTTTTTCACAAGATCTGGCTTTTATTTAATTAATTATTTAAATTTTCCTTTTTTTTTAACAATTTCTGAAGATATAGAATCTGTTCCAGCAATATGGCGAGTGCAAATGCTCCTATTGGAGACTTGCTGATATCCAAGAAGATGTCTTAGTCCTGCTCTTAAAATTATCTATTTAGCATAAAGGTGTAAATAAGTACACGTAGATGAATGTGTAGAAAAGAGATATTAAGATACAAAAATACTCAGTATCTGAGATTTTTTCTATGGCTCCCATGACAGAGATTCACTTTAACGGAAATTGCCAAAGGACAGCCATCTTCATGATATTGGTATTGAATATCAATATCTTCAGTAATAAATAGGGAAGGCAGTGGGCTTTATTCAGTCTTTAGGGCATGGTGAATCTACCACTGAAATTGGAAACTGTTGACTACGTAAAATTATGATTTTACATTTCAGTTAACTAGTAAGACCAGGGGAAAAAATTTCCACATTTTCCTTAGTTATCTGGATTGTTTTAATACTATTCCACAGCACTTTCATGCCTCAATGGCTTCCCAGGAATCCTGTGAATTGTTATAGATAATTTTTCAAAGATATTTTCTTACATAGGTTGAAGTTCCCTGAAATTCAGCCTCACTTCACAGGTTCCTCCCTTGTAAACTTATTTGTAAAGGGAGGGTCTCTGCAGTTTGAGAGCTGTCTGCTGGGGATGAAAGTGAGGGAAAGCGCTGTAAAACAAATAAAAAAAGGGAGGAGTAAGATCAAAGTACCTCATTAAGGGCAGTTCATTACAGCCTTGTCCAACCTCTGCCTGCTGAGATTGTATACATCTGCCACCAGTTAGCTGATAGCCTGGATCTGAACCAGGGAGGAGAGGCTGGAAGCAGGAACATGTGGATGCTAAAATTACCTGAGCTTCCCCACATAAACTGTATTTTGAGCCATCGTTGCAGCACAGGGGCCAGAACCCTTGCTTGATTTTTGAGCAAGTTGTGAGGCTGTTTGGGATGTTCTTGAGCAGCCAAGTCGCATTTCTACCTGAGTGCCCCTGGATATTTGTCATAAAAAAGGTTTCTAATTCTATTTGGCTGCATAGTCACACATGCTTACACCTCTTCTGACAACTGTATGTCGAGGAAAAGATCTTGGAGGAGAGATCGCAGAATCACAGATCTCTCTATTTACATCCTTTCCCAGCCAAGTCAGTGGCTGGGCAGGCATGGTTGAGCTCTGCCCTTGCCCTCAGGCTTTGGACATCTCTTGCTAATGCCAGCCTGTTCCCAGCAGGGATGTCCAGTCACATCGAGAACTTTCCATGGTGAGAGCCTGTATGAAGGTACGGCCTGCCTTTCCTGCTCTGCACTGCCAGAGCCAGGAGGACTTTGGACCCATCCTTCCTGCTCAACTGTTTTTCATCTCTTTACAGGAGCCAGAAACTCTTCAGAACTGACAATTCCTCCAGGGCCAGTTTCACACCCACTCCTTGTGACTGCTCCTCCAAGCTGGTAGAGCTTCCTCCAAGCTGTCACGTGCCCAGTGGAGCCCTTAGGGAGGAGGAGGCACCCCTAGGATCTGAACCAGCTTTCCAGCAGTGTGGCAGGACTGGTCTAAGGAGTCTGGGTGGCAGAGGCACATTGGGATTTGTTCCTCTGTAGAAAAAAGGTAATCAGGAGCAAAAGCAATTGGTTTTCCATTCTGCTGTGCAAGCTGGCTTCTGTCCTGCTTCATACTATCCAGTGCATATCATGAAGCTACAGCTGAAATCCAGTCAAACACCTGAACAGATCTTCAGGTGTCTCAGCCCTGGCATAAATTGGCTCATAGGGCCCTGTTCACCACCTCCCACACTGCAGGTGGACACCAACAAACATCAGCTCCTCTCTGAAACACAAGATTCACGTAGTTTTGCCAAGAAGAAAGGGAAAGAACAACGTTACGGCCAACCACCATTGCAGCTGCTCACTGCCATATCTCAGAGGGACACCTCCAGAGCCCCATCCCAGAGTTGCCCAGCTGGGATCAACTCAGGCCTTGCATGGGTAATTATGAATGGATTGCAAACGAGGAATCTGGAGGCTCAGAAACAGGAGGTGGATTGCCTTAGGACTTGGCTGGTGGAGCAGTGATTAAGCAGCCTTGGCTGGTTGGGAGAAAGGCACTTAGGTTTCTCTGCATGTTTGAATGTTGGGGTGCTGCTCTGCTTCAGATGTAATTTGATATTTATTTAGACATCTAGCCTTGGGCCCATGGTGACTATGGAAGCGAGAGAAATCACAAAGATAAATTCCTGCCAAACAGATGGATGACTAAGCAGCTTCAGATGCCTAAATTGATAAGATTAATCATATTCCTTGATGCTTCCTAGACATACTGGTTGCAACTACCCGTGGCTCCTCAGCAGAGGTTCAGCAGGTCCTACATCCCTCCAAAGGTGTGGCCAGAGTCCACGATCTGATTTTACACTCTACCCAAAACATTGGTGACCAAATCACTAGTGGTGCCTTGCAGACTGTATTATATAACTATATAATGTTATAGAATTGTATAAATAACTACTTATAACAGTAGTTCAAATATTTGTCAAGCTGTAAAAGTCTCCTCACCACACCCATGGGAGCATGACGTGATTCCATGGGAGTGAGATCTCACCTGAGAGCAATCACACCCACAGCAGGTTTGCTCTGCCACAGCAGTTGTTCACCTGGCCTGCCTGCCCGGTGGAGACCAGGATACTTCTGCCGCATGGGCTGGAGGAAGTTCATGTGTGGTCTTTTTTGGGTTGTTGTTTTGGTTTTTTTTTAATTACTTTTTAATTACCTACTAATAGCCTGAAAAAAAAAAAAAAGAAGCTCCATTGTTTCTTCTCCAGTTGGACAGGTCAGTTTGTAATGTAATTTAGGAGAATTAGGCCTTCCATCAAAAATGGGAAAAGCAGCTCAGTTGCTGTCTCTGGAGCAAAGAGCTTACAAACAGACTGAGCTCAAATTTTTAGGGAATACGTCTTGAAGATGATTGTGAATGCACTCTCTCTCTCCATTATTCTCTTTGTTTTTCCCCTCTCTAGCCCCTTGCCAATCCAACTCCTCCAAGAAGTCAGGAACCACTTGGTTCACATCCATCTTCTCATCTTGGTGGTGGCTGTAGCACAAGGTGGCACTGGAGTATTTTTGCATCTTTTAGGTGACTGCTGGTTTCCTTCCTATAAACCAGGATTTTTCCCATAGGGAATACAAACAAATTAGTGTACCATATAAATAATTACCTTTATGTAAATGCATGTGATAAGATAAATGGAATCTGAAATGATTAACTAACCTTCCATTTAACAACATTTCTGACATTTGATTAGAGGAATGAAGTCCAACCAGCTTTCCTGTGCCTCTTGCTGTGGAATACCAGGGATGTGCAGTGGGCATTAAAGTGACTCAGCCGTGCCTTGTTCTTCTTTGCCACATAAGCTAAAAACAAGAAACATGAGGAGAAAAAATTAAGGAAGCACACAGATCAGCCAATTTTTGATGTCCAACCAGAGTCAGCTGCCACTAGGGCAAAAGCACTTTCTTCTCACAGTTTGTCTTCATCGGTTTCTTTTGACCTGTTCTGCAGGTTAGGCTCAGGTTGACTTGAATCCTTGAATCTCAGCACTACCTAACCAGCACAGCACTGCATGGTGGCCAGCTGAGAAGCTGGTGATCCAGCAGCATTTTCCCAGGGCTGCTCCTGAGCTCATTGAAGCTTGTATGAGTAGCTCCATGCAAGCGTGGCTGTTTTGGTTCAGGGTCTGGAGCTAGATCGTTCAGTGTTCGCCTGGGGATTTCTACACCACACCTTCCTGCCCAGTGTAGACATGTCCCAGGTCTATCATCATTTTCATCTGCCAAGCATTCAGACAAAATAATTAACTTAGCTTTGCTGGCACACATTCTTCATTCTAAATTATTTGTATCAAAGAATGTTATTTCAACAAAATCTTTGTATTTAAATCACGAAAAATAAACATGAGGAGACTCAAACCTTAACAACACTGATGAAAAATATAGAAAAACTTGATTGTGTTTTCTGGCACAGACAGATAATTAAGAGGATTTTTAAGGGTTTTCTCTGTACCAGGTAGAGATTTAGTGGTATTTTGTGCTAATCATCTCTAGGCTGCAGAGACAGTATCACAGCATAACACAAAATAAATGACCAGAAGGCTTAATGTTTTTTGTGATTTTTATTTAAAGTGATTTCATATTGTGATCTTATGCCAAAAGGTTCATTTGTTTCTTAGTTTCTGGCTCTGAGGACTGTTATCCACGCTGTGAATTTACCACTGTGTTTGTCCACACAGTTACTGGAGTGAATATAAAGAATTTTTAGGTGCCATTCAAGCTTGTCTCTCTTTTGGTCCAAAATACCACTTTTGACAGCTTCCAATAAGAGCAAGATAACTACCTGCAGTGCTGTATCTGCTGTGAAGATTCATGGAAAAAGTCTCTTATCAGGCTAGGAATATCTTCTGCATAAGAGCGTACCTGCTCTATGACACTGCTCTAGGAGTGTTATAGAACACCTCCTGCAGTAGGTGGAGGAGTCTCACCAGTCACTTCCCTACACTGTGAATTAAGTCCTGAAGTGCTCATGCAAGTTATTTTATATACAAGAGTTTTTCTGAGGGATCATTGGTTTTATGTCATCCAAGTGGATTTTCAGCCACTTTTTGATTTCTGGACATTATGTTCTCACACCAAAACTCATCTTGATGCCTTTTGCCATACACCTCTTCTGTTGCAGAGCTCCCGAAGGGCAGTCTGGGACACCTTCAGGTAAGACACAAGGCCACAGCCATCCTCAATGAATTCAGGTGTTGTTTGAGGCTGTTCCAGCTTCTAAGTCAGCAACACACATTCAAAGTGTTTCCTGAGTGTTTGAGGACCCCAAGAGTCTGGAGAGCTGAGTGTGTCACTCACTAACTTCGCCCCTCTCTTCTCTGAAAGGCAGCATGAAACTGTGGCTCATTCTCTTGCTTTCAAGAGTGGTAGGAAAGGGGCACCAAAAGTTTTGGGGTTTCGGTAGCAGGTTAATTATTTCGGGTCCTGCTGCTCGACGCCCTGGTTGTTGTGCCAGCTTTCCATAAACAAACTTTGGGAATCCTTGTTCTAATAGTATCTTTCCATCTTCTTAATGGCTATGTTTTTTCACTCCATATGGCCACTTCATCTGCATTAAGCCTCCTCACTTATAACAAAAAATCCTTCTGTCGTTTCTGTGTTTAGCCAGGTCTGTTGCTCAGATGGCGCAACCACTGAATGCTTAAGCTGAGTCTGTGCAAAATGTTGTTTCTCTAGCTATAGGCAAGGTCAGAAATAAATATCTTTGATACCATATCCATTTAACTGAAAATCTAACTAGACCTCCAAATCTGTGCGCTTGGCCGCATATGCTAGAAACAGATCCTCTAGGAACTGATTTGTAATAGCCATTCCTACCACCACCTCCTCCTCCTCTCCCCCAGAAGCATGACTGCTGTTGATTATATCCTGACTGTGTCCAAGGAAAGTTGTCTGGACTGAGTGAGGCTGAAAGAGATATTTAATGTTGTTTTAATACTTTTGCATCTTGGCTGTACTGGACCAAAGGTCCCCTGTTTCCAACACTAGCTGACAAGGAATGTAAGTAAAACAGAGAAAAGCAGCAGAGCAGAGAGAACATATGATAGTTATGTGCTATTTCCTCTGTTCCAGGTATCTCTGCCCATCCTAAGCCATGTACAATGCCCCTGCACCAGTAGGTCTTCCATGAATTTGTCAAATCACTTCTTGAGCACAGTGAAAACTTGAGGATCAGCAGCATTCTATGACCAGCACACATCAGCGTGGCAAATTTCTTCCTCCTAGTTGTTTCAAACTTGCTGGATGATAATCTTACCTGGCCAACCCTAATATTATCACATGCAGAACAATGGCCAATTGTTCCTAATTCACTTTCTCTATTGCCACAATCAACTCCACAGATTTCTACTGTATTTTTCTTTAGGTCTTATTCTACTGAATTATTTCTGACAGGATCTATCCCATGCTTTTTATCATTATTGTTCTCTGTTTCTCTTCTGCTTTATTTTTTATGAGAAAAAGATCAGAAATGCATGTGGTAGCAAGAGCAAGAATTTAGACTGATTGAAAAATCTTCTCTTCTCTTCTCTTCTCTTCTCTTCTCTTCTCTTCTCTTCTCTTCTCTTCTCTTCTCTTCTCTTTTCTTCTCTTCTTTTCTCTTCTCTTCTCTTCTCTTCTCTTCTCTTCTCTTCTCTTCTCTTCTCTTCTCTTCTCTTCTCTTCTCTTCTCTTCTCTTCTCTTCTCTTNTATTTTCTTTTCTTATCTTCGCTTCTCTTCTCTTCTCTTCTCTTCTCTTCTCTTCTCTTCTCTTCTCTTCTCTTCTCTTCTCTTCTCTTCTCTTCTCTTCCCTTTCCTATTAACTCTAAGCTAACTGTGCTCATTAGAGACCTTTATCCAAATTAGCTTTTGCTCATGAAGGAGGTTTCCATTAACTTGGAAAAGAGCTAGGTGTTGCTTTTCCTACTGTCTAAAGGTGGAAAAACAGAAGTGGGAAAAACATATTATTGCAGTGATCCAACTGAACAAAGGTAGTATCAAACCAGATAAAGCCCAATCCACAAATCTAACAGATAGTCAAACCTGGATTTTACCATGTTAACAAGATCCGTGCCATTGACTTCAGTGTGGTCAGGCTCTCTCCAGGTCTTTATTTCCATCTGAGAGGCAGTAGTAGAGTCATCAGGTACCCATGACAGCACACTGGTTGCCTCAGTCCCCAGGTGATTGGACATTTTCTCCACTCCTGTAAATAAGCCCAGGATATTTTAAATTCACTGACAGATTATCTGCAAACAGACTGGTCCTTTTGTCATGGCACTCACAATCAGAATATTTTTTATTTGAGGTGATCATGACAGATTTTTTCTACTGTATAATCTTGGTCTTTTAAAATGTTGTCTTAGATCTTTATTTTCAGCCCGCCCTCTTTTGTCATAAGTCATGCTTACTCTCAACACTTAGACTGGCCAATGGGACTTTTATTAGCAAAAGAAGCTGATTTAATTGGGTGCAGGAAAGCTGTGGCAGTCATTTGGCTGCTTCATGCTCAGAATTCTTCTCTCAGCTCTGGTGATGCATTATTTCTGAATTTCTCCTTGCATGCTTTCTCTTAGCAATTCCATTTCCAGCATTAAGTTACACCTTTACTACCTCAGAGCTGTAAATATGTCTCCAGCAGCCCCCGTGGCAAGGCGCTGTCGTAAGGGACAATGCCTTTTCCCCTATGTCACCAGGTATGTCTTGAGACTGCCCCCACTTTCTACTCTTGCCTTCCCCCCATCAGGAAAGCAGATTTTTCAATCAGGGTATCTGTGCAGCAGGTTCAAAGGCAGGCTAATTCTCCAGCAGCACTATAAATAAACTTGTCTCTCTCTCCACTCCTCCAGTTCAGCAGCACAGGCCTCCTGGTGCCATAAAAGTCACCATCACTGGAACCTTTGCTCTGTGGCTGCACATTTTTGGGCAATAGGGCATGTAACACACTTTTGAGTCTTCATATGCCAAGATGCAGAAAATCAATTTTAATGTTCCTACAAAGAAGAGCTAGTGAAGCGAGAGGCTATCAATACTGCCAGACACTCTCATGCGCTGGAGGTATGAGGAGAAATGCTACAAAAATAAAAAGAGTTTCAGTGCTTTCTTTAGCCCCTTACTGTTGTGACAGGAATCAGTTACACAACATAGTGCAGAGGAATAGAAATGGGAAGTGAGTATTGTTTTCATCGTGTCCTTAAAAATATTTGTCTAAATGAAATGAAAAATTGAAGGATTGTGGATTCTTTGCCTGTTGTCATAGAGTGGTAAAATGGTATGGGTTAAAAGGGACCTTAAAGGTCATCCAGTTCCAACCTCCCTGCCATGGGGAGGATTCTGTTAGAAATCTTACTCTGCTCATGTCAACACCAGATCAGTGATCAAATGAGAACATCAAAAAGTCACCTCTAGAAACCTACAATGCCTGAAGAGAAAATGTTCTGAGAAATTTCCAAAGACAGAAGTAATTAAATACTAAAGTAATGGTGCTATAAGGATCTCCTTGTAGTTTTAATTACAATCCCTAGTTCATATCAGACAGTAATAATTGGCTTTACCATATCTTGCTGTATCTGAGGCTCCAAACTATCCATACCTTGATTTTCTTAAGCCCTCCTACTAGCTTCAAAATCATAATGGTTTAACTCCACAAATGAGAAAATAGAAAGTGAAAAGGAGAGGGAGCAAATCAAAGCAATCAATTCAAACGAAACTGTTTCTTACAAGCTGAACAGTAAATGTCTTCAGAATGTTTCGCTTCAGGGTTTTGACAGAGACAAATTCTAAATTCCTGGAATACATGGTAGAAAACAAGTCAACAGTTTTGTCAGCAAGTAACACATAAATGGGAATTATTTCAGTCATACAAGAATCTTAACCTTTGCAACTGTGCCTTTCCAGGGATATTTCGAGAAGAGTGTGAACTGACACCCTGTGGAATGCTCACACAAGGCATGTTCTTGTTCTTCCAGTTTTCTTCAGCATGTCTGCTGCCTCTACCCTCCTCCTTCCCAGCTGCATCCTGAAACAATTTCTTGGTGCAGTCCAAGCACAGGGCTATCTGCTGGGTTTATTTAGCAATGGGGAAGGGTTGTGCTGGGCAAGTCTTGTCGGTTAATGTGCAAATACCGATACCCACGAAACGTCAGCACAGCACTTGGCAAGGTGAAAATCTTTTCAGGCTGGCTTTAAAACAAATATGAATATATGATCAACAGGTGAGTTTAGCTGGTGTTTTCCCCAATAACAGTACAATTTAAGCAACTTCAGAAAGGAATAATGCTGAGTGCAAAGACAGAAATATATTAAGCTGTGAGAAACACGTTCACACGGTGCATTTAATGTGCACTGAATTATAAATGAAGTGATTCCATAGAAACATCTACAATAAAAAAAAAAAGTTTGGTGTGAATAGATTTTTCTCTTATGAACCTGTTTGCAGAATTATGCAGGTATCCCTATCCAACCTATTAAAAAAAACTAATACAGCTTGAGAAAAATTAAGACAGAACAAGTCTGAGGGATTATATCAGGCAAAAAAAATACTCAAACACGCAAAAAAGTCATGGTAAACACACTAAACAAGGACTTACAAGCACTTAAAAAACACCACAGTATCCTGTCGGGTAACAAACATACAGACATGGTATCAGAAAAAGAAGTTAGGCATTTTGAGTACTGCATATCCTCAAAATACATAAAGTTGAAAATAGATCTTGAACATGCAATGCAAAAAAAAAAAAAAATCTAAATTATTAAATCTATGCTGTTTTTCCTGTGAGCACTTGCTTATAACAGCTTGCTTATAACAGCTACTTCAATGAAGCCTTCTAAACCCACTGAAACCGTCACAGCTTTTACTACATTATTTCATAGAAGAATCATAGCTTAGTACTTCACCGTGGCGCGTGAAATAATTTTAATATTTGTACCGCTGAAAAGACATGGTCAGTGTTACGCTACTATAAATGGTTATACTTTGTTAGAAATCCACTGGAGATGGGATGATTGGTGGATGTGAATGCATGTGTAAATAATGAACTCAGCGTGCACAGGGCTGTCATTTTCCTGAAATAAATAAATCACATGCTAAGTTATTTTACTAAATTAGAGTGTGTACATCACTTTGATATATTAAGTAATGTTTTATTTTTATCTGAGATAGAGAAGAATTTCAGAATAATTCTTTTTAATGCATATTGTAACTTAAACATATAGCCGTGAAACACTGAGAAATTTGGAGCAGTTTGGCAAAGATGCTTTTCCCAACAGTAGGGAAAAGATATATCCTGTAGATAAGGCTTTTAAAAGAAAATCCCAGAGGGAAGAGGGGGGTGGTTTCTATCAAGGCTTTAACCTCCCTGCTTCCCAGCCCATCTCTGTTTTGACAAACATGCCTTATTTCCATTGGAAAGAGGTTTCCTTGCAAAATTCCCGGCCGGCTGGAATCGAGAGTTATGGCTATTTCCTTCCAGAGTTTGCTTTTTGCTTTTTACAACAAAGCAGTACAGGTTGCAAGGCTTGTGACAAATATGTCTTTAACATCAATGGCATGCCAGGCAACTGTTTGTCCCCTGTGTGTGCCAAGCTGTGCTGGATCAGGTGTTCGTTATTCTTCTGCCATGTTTTAAAAGCAAGTGTGTGAGATATTACTGCAAAACTCACCTCTGTCAGTAGAGGAACGCTAAAAATGTGTTGCTGCTTTTCACACAGAATATTCTACCATTATGAGGCTTTGCTCATTGGCGGAGACAAACTGGTTTCTGATATAAATCCAGAGACATCCAAGTCTTTTTTTGTTTGTGGAGGGTTTTTTCCACATTAGGAAACAATTAATTTCATGGTGTTTATGAACTGTTAAAAATAACTCTACCCATTTTTCTCTTTTCCACAGTCAATTCTCTGCAGAGGCTACCACATGAAAATTCAGTGATATAAATCTCGATGAACCTGCAGACACATTTATTCATGACGCATTTTAAGAGCTTAAAGCAGAAATGCATTGCAGCTCATTAACTTTCCTTTCAGTGGTCCTGAGGCATATACCAAGAGCTTATTACACTGATGTACTCTACAGTTTGCTTTTTGCCAGTTCTCAAAAAACCAAACAAGCCTATACAACCAAAATTTAAATGATAACTTTTTGGTTCACTTTACTTTGTCTTTGTACATGCAACATGTATGTACTGCATCATGTTTGCTCTGTTCACTTGGTATTTATCAGCACTGTGAACAGCTCCCCCCTCCACCAATTTGTGTATTAATTTGGATGATTAGCAGAAGCTGTACCTACCATGTTTTCAGGTGTTGAGTCAGAAATTCATCCTGTAGAAATGCCTACCAGCACTAATCTCTCAAGGCATGTGCACATGTCTATAGGTGTAGGCAGGATTAAGGTTAGCTATTTTTTGACTCAGTGGCATCTGGCAGAGCATTCCTTGCTTTACCCATATACACCTGCTGGAGTTGTTAACATGGTGCAAGAACTGGTGTAAGTGTGAGATTTTTGTTTGCCTCTAACTTAACACCTGTTATATGTTTCCAGAAGCCTTACCACCGTTAGGAACTGCGTACATTTAACTGACCATGTACATTTAACAAAAAAAACCCCAAAAAACCCAAAACCAAACCAAACCAAAATAAAAAAAAAAAAAACAAAACCAAAACCGAAACCCAACCAACGAAAAAAAAAAAACCACAAAAAACAAAAAAAAAAAAAAAAACCCAAAAAAAACCCCCCAAACAAAAAAAAAACACCCCAAACAAAACAAAAAAAAAAAAAAAAAAAAAGTAGTGTGTCCTTCCTTTTGTGTTTTCTTCTCTCTGGTAGATAAAATCTTATAAAACCATCAATGAGAAATAATGCTCATAATGTTGGCCTAAAGGAGCAGGGAATGGATTGGAAGAAGAGAGAAGGAAGAAATTTAGAGAGCGTAGAAGACACCTGAGTGCTGCCTCTGCAGGTGTATGAGGAAAGGAATGGATCTAAAATGGTTTCAATCCCAGCTCCCTTTCCTTTTACTGGCTTTCTTTTCAGTTTAAGAAACAAGAATGGGGTCACAGTGCTTTATTTGAAGCTCTTCAAGCCATCAGCCAGCTGTTTATCCATCACGAGCCTCAGTGCTCTGACAGAAGCGATTGGTGAAATCAGTCACCATCCTCCTTTTTCCCTCTCAACCTGGGCTTGAGAGCATTCCTGATCAGAAGGGTAAAAAACCCTTTCTAAGTATTCTGAGTCACAAGCCTCCATTGAAAGGGCTCCCTTCAAAGGTGTAGCACCTCTTTGTATAGCAAGAGACTTTTTTGATTTGGAAGGAGCTGCTTTGGCTCCAGAAAGCAGCACCGAACACTTGTCCTACATTGCTTCCTGAAAGGGAGCATTTCAGCTGCCACTGAGTCTGCAGGACCAGGGATGCTGCAAGAAGACTGCCAGAGGACAGTAAACATCAGTCCAGCGCAGGAGAACTGCAGCACATCTGCTATCCAGCATGGATACCTGTGCATCCTGTCCTGTGGCTTAGAACATTAGAAAAATTTGAAATCTCTCTAGCTAATCTGTTATTCAGAGAGAGCCTCCCTCCCTGGGTCTCTCTCCTGCTCACTGCCTCATCCCTTTTTCCACTCCTCCTCCCTGTTCAGACACATTCCTTCCCAACCCCTCCCACACCTCGAAGCCAAGGGCTGGAGAGCCTCCACAGGAGGCTTGGGTTCTTTACATGAATGAATGGCTATAAATGTTCTCAAATGTGGTGACTCCCTACACTGAAAAGAGTTTTCTTTATCCTGAGGGAAAGGCTATTATTCAGACAAGCCTTCCCTAATGTTTTTATTCCTCTGTTTCCCACCTTACAAACAGCAAATTGAATTAGACTCTCAGACAACTGTTAATGTGGGAGAGGAAGAGCAAATACTGACGTGTACATACACACTTCTTAAGGATCTGCCTCTTAGTTTAACAAAAACAACCTTCTGTTATTCAGCCTTAGTATGCCTGGATGATTTAAGCAAAAGCTTTTGAGCACTGCTACTCATTCCCTAAGGGGGGAGTGAGAAGAGCAGAAGCTTTCCATGCAGCTCTAAACTCACACTTAAGGTTTGGTTCATCTGAGAGGATGAATGGGAAAAAACCTAAAAAGTTACTTCCAGAACACAGACTTTTCTAGACATTCCCCATGGTGTCCATGAGGTGCAAGAGACCTAGCTCAGCTCCAGAGCATGACTGCAAAGCAGCTCTGCAAACCAGAGGAGCCACAGACCTTGAGGACAGACCATCCTGCAGACACAGTGCAGCAAACAGCCACTCACAGCCGCTGCAGAGGCACAGGTTGTCCCCAGATATCCTCACACCACCCCCACAGATGGGACGGTGTAGAATGGCTGGAAGCACTTCCCTGGGAGACCCTTCCCAAGCAGGGCAGCCTCCCAGGCAGCACCGTGCTGGGTGTCTCCTCTTCCCACAGGTCCTTGCTCCAGAGGGCTGTCCCATGGGTGTTGGTTTTTGCTTCTGTAGTTTAAACGTTTCCTGAAATGTCAAAACTTGTCATCAGTAACTCGGTCAGACTGGCTGGAGCACTGTGTAGGCTCCTCCTGAAACCTCACCAATGTGTCATCCAGTGTCCTTTCATTCCTGGTCTTTTTTGCCACGTCCAAACCCAAGCCATACCAACAAATGAAAGTTAGCCCTGAAACTCACTCTAACTTTTGTCCTAATGTGGCTCTGAGCCAAAGACAAAGAGTTAGTACTTTAATCCACTTCACCATCTATCCCTCTGGGGGTTCATAACTCAGCCATGAATGTTTGTTTTGAGCTGAAACTTGCAGTGCAGGTTCTCCTCCAAAGAGCTGTGCAGGGCAGAAGGCAGCCGCTCTCCTGGCACCCTGCGGGCAGGGCAGTGGGAAAGCAGTGAGGCACAGGAAGGGCAGAGCCCCTCTGCAGGGAGAGAGGTGGGAAATGAAGCAGGGTGCAGACTGGAAGGGAAGGAAGGAGGGAAAAACTACAAGGCATATATGCAACAACACCTTCATCTTCAACTTGCTTATTCTTACTCTCTTGTGGTTTGTCTGGATTGACTTTTTACTCTTCACACAGATTCTGGGACTCGCTTTCCCCTCATCCTGGCCAGGTAGTGTTGGTGTCAGCATAGTGCTCTGAATCATCACAATCCCAGTGATAATAATATCAGTGTGAATGTTTCATATTCCTAAAACTGACCACATTTGAATTTGTGGGCATACATTTTTACATCCTTGCAGGTTTTATGCACATTTTTAAAAGATCCAAGCAAACAGTGTACTTTATCTGAGGTCCTGCCATTGAGATATCTGCATGTCTAAGGCTTTAGGGTATTTTTTTTTTTATACTGCCCTTGAGAAGAGTGGAAATGCTACCTCTGTTTTACAGAAGAGAAACAGGGGTATAGAGCAGCTAAATACCTTCCCTGAAGCCAGGTAGGATGTCTCAAGCAAAGCAAAGAGTCAAAATATTTCATGGAATCCAGACTGATGAAGTCCTGTGGTGGATTTCCAAGCACAGGGACACTGAGATGTGAACTATGACCTCTACTGACTAAAAAATAGCATTAGGCATTCTCTTATCAGAGCACAAAGTACTTATATATGCCAGGTTTACCAACTGTTTTCTTTGGTCCTGATTTCTAGAGTAACATCTTTATCTGCTTTAGTGCAAAGCTAAATTATAATGTTGAAATTATAACACTGATGGACCTAATGAAAGATTTTCCATTTTTAAAATCCTTTTTCTGACATGAATCTTCTAAACACATCTTACTGAGAAGCTCTCTTATTTCTCTTATGTAGCTACTCCTTATTTTAAGTGTCTTTTCATGGGTAGCAGTTAGTTAATCTGAATTTTGAAACCCCAGAGGGAAAACAATTTTTATAACCTAATGTCCTCTTTGTATGGGTACACCAACCACCATGCCTGATGACAGGTACACCATCAAAGATTGCTGTGGATGTGAGCATGTTAAATTATATTTTAACATGCTTAACAGTTATTTAACAGGGGCACAGTCACAAAAGCTGTAAACTTCCTGACAACTTTTTGATTGATCCAAGCTGCTTGATTTGCAGCAGGGACCAAGTCGCAGTAAGAAAGCTCATGGAAAATCCATGTTTTTTAACAGCTACTGACAAATCAGTGTGAGGATATCCATGCTTAAGCAAGAAGCTGGAAAGCTGAAGGAGGAACAGCTCCGATGAGGAAAGCACAACCTAGTTTCCCATGGCACCTCAGTGTCGTGTGCTGTACCGAAAGGAATGACTGGCACACCCTACATAATTCTGTGCCTTGTGCAGGAAAATGGCCAAAAAAAGGTGTCACACGAACACAGCAGCCATAATTGACCACCTGTAAGGGCTGTTGCAACAGAATGCAACCACCAGGTTTGCAGTCCTCTTCCTTGGGAGTCCCATCAGCGTGCAAATAACAATGCTGCAGATGTGGTTCTGCTGATGAGGCATTCTTGGGGCCATCCAGCTACACCTCTGACCTCCTGTCATCAGCAAGCCCACTTTGGCCAAACAGCTTGCACAAGAGTGGCTTCTGACTGATACCATTGAGCAGATCAGGACCACAAGTGGTCACTCCCACTCCTTGAGTTGCTGAGTCACTAACAGGAAAAATAGGCAATGATTCACCCTACATGCTTGGGATGGGTGCACTGCGGTGGCTGTGCTGTGCCTCATTACCAGCTGGCTTGCCACAAAGAGAAATCTTTGCATACTTTCCAAACAGTATTTCACTACATGCTAATGACAAAAAAAGCCAGAAATATTGCTGGGATACCACCAGGGATGGCTACAGAAGACCAAAGGGTCTGAGCCTCTTGGATCCTCATCTATAGGTGCTTTGCACTACAGGCACGTACACCATTGATAAATGTGGATGAGCACAGAAGAGACGTGGGAGTGTCATCCTAGGAATATTAACTTAAACTTCCTGAAGGATATGCTCATATTTCAAGCACATCTGATACTTGGAAATATAGGACTGATTTGTCTTCTTCTACATTTTACTCTGTCCCACTCGTGGCATTACACAAAGTGGCTCAGCTTTGCTCCCTAATGTATGCAATGTATACTTCACAACCAGCAGCCCAAGTGAGAAACTGAGCCTGCAGGCAGGCAGAATAAGCCATTACTGAAGATTCCTTTTGAGATGGAAAAATGAACAATCATCAAACCCCAGTAATCATGTGGGATATCAAAAGATTTCTCAACAGAGGCCAGGCATCTTACCTGCCTTCTCATTTCCAAAGCCAAATAAGCATTCTTTGAAGTACCAGTGTTTACCCAGCAGCCATTAAATCATCTCTGGGTACAGGCAAAGATCTAATGACTAAGCAAAAACATTTTACACCTCATTTCAGCTGTGCATGCTGCTTTGAACTGGTGCTCCAGTCACACTATGGACTCTAGTCCCCGGGCAGTCCACTGGGGAAAAGGACATGGAGCCCACCAAAAGAAAGCTGGTTCTGGGAAAGCCTTCAGACCACAGGATCACAGCCTGGCAGTCATCACCCACCTGCCAGCACAGGCAATCTGTCACCTGCCTGCTCTCTCACCTGTGTTTATCTGGTGGCTGGTCTGCTTTTCTTTTCATTAAGTAGCACAAGACCAATACAATTTGACCTCATTGCACCCAGTCCCTGGTCTTCTGTCTAGTCCTTCTCCATAGCCATGGTCTTATAAAAGAAGCAGGAATAACAAACAAAAATTCTTGAGAGAGAGAAAAAGACAACAATTGGTGGAACCTCCTAGCTCCCTGAGTCCCAGGAACCACCATTTGCTCTTCCCAGAGTCCCTCTCTGAATGCAGTAGCACTGGCTGGCATACAGTGGGACTTTGTGCTCTCCCTTTTTTGGTGTTTTTCTACTTCCTTTGGGGGATTATTAAGTGTTCACTTCTCCAATATTTGTCTCTTCGGTCTAGAAATAGCACAGGAATAATATTTCAGCTGAGTGAGAAAACGCTGACTTCTGATGTTTTCCACAATAGATGGGTTGATGTGAATATGAAAGATGATGTACTTGATTTGCTTCACTTTCACCATCCTCTGGAGAGTTTAATCTATCCAGAAAAGAAGTGTCTGCTTTTCTCTTCCTATGTGAGTGGCAGTTCATCATCTTGTAAGAAGGAGTTATTCTAAACACAGAAAAGAAGAATTCATAAGGCAGCGTGATGAGTTTGACTCACCCTATTTGCAGGCACCTTCCTCTATGAGGTTATCAAGGGATATGTTTAATTGCCAGGTACCATCAAAAAGGTGACACCTGAATTCAGTGCTTGGCCTTCGAAAGAAAGTGCAACTGTCTGCTTATCAATATTGACTGAATTGAAACTGTCAGATTCAGCTTTTAAAATTGGCCCAAAGCAACACTTGTTTACTTCATGTTTGCTTACAAATGTAAGCTTATTCCACATACTTCCTAAAAGTTGTTTCCAATAATTTGATTTCCCAAAGGAAAGAAGAAAATTATCAAAATATCATAAAACAAAAGAAATATTTCTCATGCCATGTCTTCTTATTTTCATAAAGCCTTTTTTTAAAATTGTCACAGTATGAAGGCTATACACTAAATATTATTAACAAAGATGGTCCTGATTCACTTATCTATGAGGATAAGTCTGGCCAGAACAGAAAAAAGCTGTGAGATGGTGCAAAATAAGGAGTGTCTTGCTCAATGAGCACCAGCAGAGAAATCCCAGAGAGCCATGGCACCTCCTTACACCTACAACCTGCCCTTTACCTGAGGGAGCACCACTTGCAGCCCTTCTGTCAGCCAAGAAAAGGCAGGACACTTATTCTTCAATTTAGTTCCTGGTAGCTCTAGCTCAAATTCTGGTAAATACAGCCTTTCCCTGCTTTTATCAGACACACAAAGCCTCAAATGGCACAAAAAATATGTAAGGGCATAAAACAAATGGATGTCGAGCAAGAGCTTCTGCTTTTCTTCCCTAGTTATATGAGGATAAGGTGACATTCAATTACATTAAAAATTGGCAGGTTTAACTAAAGGAGGTCCTCTTTCACATAATTAATGGATAGAAGTCCTGGCCCCAGGATGTCATTGAAAAGAAGTGCTACTCCTTGACTCGGATGAATCTGCAGGGATCTGCACATGCTCCAAACCCATCCTCAGGAATGCAGCTGCCTCTCTGGAATTTCCCAGGATCTACAGACTGCAAGATCCAGGGATGCCTCTTTGAAGGATTTTGTAGGAAAAGAACCAGAAAAAAGGCCTCCTTTGACACGTCACTAAATGTTTCTTACATACAACATCTGTACAGGAATTGTGAAGATTTGATTCACCAGCAACAATAAGTGATGTTATTCACAAGTGGCAGAGCACTGACAGCTCTGCTAGGGCTCAGGGCTTCATTGCTAATGATTAAAGAATTTAAGATAAATAATGCTTTTGGACAGCAAAGTCTTAAGAAGTTCTACATCTTCATTTCCATCAGGGCCTGCATTTTTCCCATTGACATTGGTGTTTATTTTGACGACTGAAAATCAGATCAGACACTCACTTCAAGCAGCACATTAGCAAAATTAATAATAAAACAAGTAAATGTCTCCTGGCAGGTGGATAGTTTTTGAAGGAAAACTGAGTATACTCTGTGACTAGGAACAATAGCTAAATAGTCCTGGTTCGTTAGTTACCAGCAACTTTTTTGTCATGCTTTAACAATTTTTTTGCATCAAACATTTTCAGACACATCTATTTGCACGATAAAAATAACATCTTCAGCAGGTTGGAAGCCATCCATGAAGCCATCCAACTTGGGTCCCCAAGACCTGGAGTGCCATGAATTGAGTGTATCTTCTACAGTTTCACAATAGTCTTTCATTTCAAGTTTTATTTATAACAGAAGGAGGCACTTCCAAGGGTGCTGGCATCTAGATAACTGATGGGGAAAATGAAACAACAGGTGGAGCCAGTATCTGCCCAAATTGCAGCACAAGTTCACCAGAGTTGTTGACAGGGTGCTCTTTTCCGAGTATATGAAATCCCAGACTGGAATTTAATTTTGTAGTTCAAATGACATGAAAATATTTTATGGCGCAGTTTGGCCAAGAAGGGGAACAGATTATGTTGGATATCTGTGCTGGGTACTGCACCTTTAAAAACTGGGGCATACAAGCCTTTTTAGTAGGTGAGACCAAGGCTGTGTCCAACCACCGACAGCTGCTCTAGGAATGCCCACGGAAAAGTAAGACAAGCAACAGCTCTAGTACAAAGATGTGCTAGCTTGGCTTAAAAGACCAGCTCCAGAATTTCCACAAGTATTGGAGCAGCAAGTTTAGGGACTCTCTTTTCCTCAGGAACATTCATGAGAAGTACACAAGATAAGTCATTTTCAATTCTGTACCCCAAACAATTTAAAGTACAGCTGTATTGTTAGAGGTTGAAAGGGACACGTGATTATTTTTTTAAAAAAATCAGCTTCACCAAACCCTTTATCATATTTTCTTCACTTCCAGGGCATACGATAATGACAGTCTGCTGAGGCAGTTGCTCCTGTCTCCTTGAAAGAATTACTCTCCAGGCTCTTTTGGACAGGAAAGAAAACTGCAGAGAGATGCAAGGCGCTGCTACCCCTGGTGCCAGCAGCAGACACAGATGCACAAACCCACTGGACAGCCCAAAACTGGTCAGTTCTTGGGAGGGTTGGTGAGCTGGACAAACTTGTCCCAATGGTCAGCATATTCCAAACACCAGCTTCTGCAAGAACCTTCAATCCTCAGGAAAATCTTATGCATATAAGAGGGGATGTGTAATTTAGGCAGAGCAGCTAAATATTATTTTAATCAATATTTGCCCTTTGTAGCAGTTCAGCCCAGTACCTGAAGTGCTAAAACACCAAGCCAAAACGCATTTGGCAGGCCAAATACAGTTGGTCAAGATAAGCACCTGAAAGCTAGGATTTCCACCTGAATTAAAGCACTTTATCTTCTGACAGTTTACGGCTCACTATTTATAGCACAGCTAGGTGGGTCCTGGTCTTAAGCACATGAATAGTCCCATTCACCACTGCTGCAAGGGCTGTGACAGCACCTTTCACTGTCTCTTTCCACTCTCAGCAAGTGCCCATGCCGAGGCTGCAGAGCAGACCTGTGAAAGCCCACATTCCGAGCCTGATCCCAGCTCATGGGGGCAAACCATGGTTAAACCCACGGCACTCGCTGTTCTTACGGCAGGAGCTGTGAGCTGTGAGCTCAGTGGCATCAGGATCAGATCATCTGCTTACAGCCTCATATGTTTCCAAACCATTCTCTGATGGGGCTGAAATTTTCCATGACTGATCTCTGGCCAAAGGCAACNTTTTTTTTTTTTCCTTCTTTAAAGTATAAACAACACCTTCATTTTTGAGAGAGAAGATGTTGGAAAGAGGGCAGAGCAACCCTATGAGGAACAATTCTGTAACCCACAGCCTTTTTGTTTGAGCCTTCATATACTCATAATGCAAAATATGATTTATTACTATAGGATAGCTAACTGCTAAAAAAAGCCAGAAAAAGTACTGGACAAAACCACTGGTTTTATCATGCTTCTGATTCAAAAACAACTGTATTTTTCCTGTAATTGTATGTATTGTGTAACAGTGCAAATCAGAAAATCATTGTTACTAGCCATAAACAGAATAGGAGCTAATAAATCTGACTATAAGACAACTAAATATTTCTTTCTGTCGTTCCAAGAGTGTAAAAGTACCCTCCACTTTGCAGAGTCTGTGCAGGGGTCTAATCCACACCAAGGAGAAAGAGCAAACTCAAAGCTAGCCATCAGAACAAACCCGAAGAGAGGGCCAGCTCATTTGCAAGTGAACAGGTTACACAAACACCAGAAGTGCAGGCCCATTTTAAAAAGTGGCATTATTATTGAAAATAATTTTCAAAGGCAGAACTATGAATGCATCTTCTAGCATTTACTGCTGACTTTTGGACAAACTATCTCTGTATTAACTCGGAGCAGAAGATGGAGAGCCTGTGTTAGTTTCCCCAGGTTTTTATTTCCAGCTCAGTGGTTTCTGCCTGACTGCAGCCCAGATTCCCCACGAGGTCAGCAGCCATTCAAAATCATTCCTGCTCCCAAGGACCAGCCAAGCCTCATTATATTTCAGTTCAAACATCCTCCTGAAATCACAGCTCCACTGACAAACAGTTTTGCACAGCAGAAAACAACAGGGTAAATCACACCAAGCTACAAGTCACCACTTTAGAGTTCCCAGTGAATCTGTAAAAAGCATGTGACAACATAGAGGCACAAAACCTTTAAACATGACAAAAGCAGGGAGTGCCTGTGTGTTGGCCTAAGGAGCTGTTCAGGAACCACACAAGGGTTGATTTGGTAAGATGGTCACATATTTAGTGGGTTCCAAACACACAGAGTGAGAACCCAGACCTGGCTCAAGTTCAGTATGAGTTGCTCAGCAAAATTTTGGTCTACAATGGGAGTCTAACACAGAGAGAGGGAAAAAATCACCTTATTTGCCAATGGGAATCCATTGAGCTGCTTGAAGGGGAGGTCTCGTTTCACAGAAGTGATGGCAGGCACCCATCCCACCCCATGCTTCCCCTTCCTCCGTCTCTCTCTGCTGGCACCTGTGGTCCCCAGGAGGTCACGCCTCCTTGCCACATTGGAAAGAGGAAGGATGGAGTTTTTTTATTATTATTTCTATCCTTTAGTGTGTGCATATCCAAAGGTAGAAATCACATGGCATTCAGGGCAAACACAAGAGGTGCATAGCGGACACAGTGCACAAATATTATAATCTGGGAGGTACCAGTGAAGCAAACCTCAAACCTGGCAAGTTACCTACCTTATAGACTGCCTGTGAATTCTCAGGCAAATCACATACCTGTGATTCAGGGACCAGGGAGCAGGACCAGGAGGAGGACTGTCCCAGATGCCTGTATACCCAAATCTTTGCTTCACTGTCCTTTAAGCACTATCTCTGTGCCATCCCAGACTTTCGCAGTAGTGCTGATATCATACTCTTAAACCTGGCACAAGCTTGGCTCCTCTGACAACCCAATTAGATACATTTCGCATTTTAGCAGTTCTCTGAAAAGAGAGATCAAGTGAAATGAGGATTTCCTTCCTACCCAGGGATGCCATAAACAACAGGCTTCAGAGCCAGCCTCACTGACATTGAACATCTTTGTCTCTGCACTTCATTGCTTCAGCAAAGGCCATGGGGAATACAACCTCCCCAGAGCCTACAGACCCACAGATTCATACAAGGGTTTGGGTTGGAAGGGACCTTAAAGATCATCTAGTTTCAATGCCCCTGCCATGGGCAGTGACACCTTCCACTAGACCAAGTTGCTCGAAGCCCCATTTAACCTGGCCTCGTACACTTCCAGGGATGGGGCATCCACAATTTCTTTGGGCAACGGTTGCCAGTGTCTCACCATCTTCACAGTGAAGAAGTTTTTCCAAATATCTAATCTAAACCTACTTTCTTCCAGTTTAAAGTCATTCCCCCTCATTCTATCACTATATGCTCCTGTAAAAAATCCCTCTCCATCTTTCCAAGACTGGAGATTCCAGCATAAAGTGTAGGATGCTTATGGGGGGCCAAACTTTCCTCATTAAGAAGGGGCACCCAAAGACACTGTCTTTCTTCCCCACCCAAAAGGCAGGAGCTGACTTCGAGGTGAAGAGCAGGATTTGAGACTTCTGTCTGGGGCTGGGTGACAAAGGCTGTCAGGTGGCAGGGAGTGGCTGCTTGGCCACCATGGTGGCAGAGGTGTGCTGGAAGACAAGCAGGGCTGGCTGCTGCCTGCAGTGTTTGATGGGCACAGCCAGTGTGGGTGGGGGAAGCAGTGGCTGCTGTATTTGGGGGTTCTGGGGTGCTGCTCCTGTGGTGAGGGCTGCTGCTGGACTCCCAAAATCATGCTCAGCCCTTGCTGCAGCAGCAATGCTGGGCAGCATCACCGACATACAAGTCTTTCCTGCTGACTTGTACAACTAATGTTAAGAGAGTGCTTTGGATTGTGATTCTGGATTTCATCAAGAATCCTTCCTCAAGCCCAGATTTAAACTTCTGCCTTCTGTCGGCAAGCTGGGGAGAGCTGCCTGCTCTGCCGCAGGGACTGCGCGCTTAGCGCGGGTTAGGGCAGAGAGGCACAAAAATAGTGTGGCAATGAGTGACCACAGAAGCACCATAGTTAGACATGGTTTGTTTAGTGCCAGAAGTATGCAAGTCATTTTGCCAGACAAGAATCTTTCTCCCAAAGAGACTCCCAAAGAGCCAATCATCAGTTTTTTTAAAGTGTTTGCAGTTTGCTGGCTGAAGCTTTCCACTGGAGTTGGTCTTGCCTAGGGGCTGTAAACTTGCAGAGTTGGAAAACATAGTGTTGATGTATTCTTGCCAAATCCAGCTTGTTCCTTGGATTGTTTCCTTTCCTAATCACTGTTTATCTTTACATGGGCCAGATTGGCCCATTTCTTCCATTCTTTCACTAGTCTCTGCAACAGATACATGATCTCTGAAATTCTTCCTTGGCTGACCATGGTTCATTCATCGGGGAATAAATTTATCCCTTTGTTGGGAAATTAGTTACCACTCAGTGAATTTCCAAAGGCATTTCTAATACCTCAGCCACCTTGGATTTCCAGGTGCCACAGGAGCACTACCCTGTGTGCACGCAGGGTTTCCCCTTTTAGCAAAACATCTGCCACTAACAGTCCACAAAAGCTCTGTACCTCTAGCTCTTGGACAGGAGTCAGCTCTTCCCCAATCCCCCCCACTTTTATAGGCAAGGAAAAGGAAAGCGCTACCCAAAACTTGCCCTCAGATGTGTATCTAAGCAAGGATTTTTACTGCAGTTTTCCAAACTGCATTTGGAATTTTGGCTCTCTTTCTCAAGGTATTTGGTTCGATTCTTTCTACTCACCTCTGTAATGTCTAAATTCCCAGGCCCACTTGCTTATTTTTCTATCATTGTTACTTACATTTCAGTGTACATTCTACTCTAAATAGGTAAAATAGGTGAACAAAATATTATCATCCCTTTTGGCAGATGGACAAGAGAGAAAGTGGGAAAAATAGGTTATTGCCTCACAGATTGCAGCACAGTCACAAGCAGAGCCTCAGTCCCTTGAGTCTGGTACCCTGATCCCTGATCCTGGTTTTGATCCTGTAATTTTCCACCTGAACCCATTCCAGCTTTTACTGATTCCAAAGGGCTGGATGAATGTGCTTTAGCAGTACCTCTATCTGCCTGGGACAGCAATACTTTCACACTGAAGAGAGGGGAAGTAACCAGCCACTAAAACAACAGGAGGCAGATTCAGCCCTTACAGAAGTGAAAGTAAATCTCCTCTGCCAAGCCTGAATTCGCCTCTGTATCCATAGCATTGCATTTTGTAAGATGCTCCGGCCAGCATGAAAGGAGTTTTGGTAACCCAAAGAAACCATAAAGCCCAGCTCTGAACTGGCTCTAGCACAGCCGGCTGCCATCTCGGACAGCTGGAGATCATTGGGCTGCGGACGTGGTGCCAGCACGTGGATCCATCACCCACTGCCCCCCGTGGGGAAGCGAGGCCCATCGCCAGACTATTCCCATCTTGCAGCCAGAAGCAGGAGGCTGAAGCAGCTCTGCTGCCACCTCACGCTGTGCTTCTCCTGGCCTGCCTCCGCCGAGAGCCTGCTCTCCGCTGGCGGGAGCGGAAGCCCCGCGGGCCCGCTGTGGGAATTTTCACACATTAACCTCTGCACAACTCCCACTTAGAAACAAAAAAAATCACAAGTTTGGGGCAAAAAGTGTTCGCCAAGACCCTGTAATTGGATGAGTTTCTATTCGATTTCCCAGCAGTATATTTAGATACAATTTCTAGCTTCTTTCTTCTTGAGCCCACATTGAACATTTGGGGGTGCAGATCCATATGGCAGAATAGTGCTGCGACTTTGTGAAAGTCTTGTAAATATTGCCTGTGAAAGAGAGCACACAGGGGAGTTGATGTCCAGGCAGCTGGCATAAAGGGGTGGATTCCTGCCATTTCCAGAGTCATCTGTGCCAACAATGAGTTATACTTCATTCGAAATGCCGACATCAAGCTTGCAGAGAGTAAAACCAAGAAAATTTGCTTGGGACTGCCCTGGAAGTGTTCAAGGCCAAGCTGGATGGGGCTTTGAAGAACCTGTGCTAGTGGAAAGTATCCCTACCCATGGCAGGGGCATTGGAACTAGATGGTCTTTAACACCCCTTCCAACCCAGTCCTTCATGATTCTATGACATCTGAACAAGCTGTCTTGAAATCCTTGTGATACATTGTGTTACCCTGACCTGTGCTTCTCTCTGTGCAAATAAAATTACTAAACCTACTTTTTTAATATATAATATTCTCACCCATTATAAAATAAATAATGTTTAAAAAAAAGGGCTGTGTCTATTTTAAGAGCCTTCATATAGCCTATTTTTCCTTTCCCACAGAGGCACAAATGCAGCATATACAAATGTGACAGCATTTACAAAATACAAAGCTCCAGCAAACATAAGACAGTGATCCAGAATAACTGACTCTCCAGAGAAAATGGGAGAAAAAAAAGAGAAGGATGCTGAGCCCTGTGATGCTGAGGCTGACCATAAGTGAGAAGCAACAAAACCTGACCTTGGTCAGAAGTCCTTCCTATCCCATGCCCTACACCAGCCTCAGCCAAATTCAAAGATACCACAGATGACAACATGACCCTTGTCCACAGCTCGTGGCCAAAAGGCTATACACTTTTGTGGCCACAGTTCCATTGATATCTCAGTTTAGGCTCTACAGACCTCATGAAGATTGCAGCAGATGACTGATGCATGTAGGAGGAAGGTTCCTCTGCCCCATTTCCTCCCTAAGACACCTGTGCCAGAGAGAACTCTAAAAAAGGCCACTGTTTTATGAAAAAGAAAAAAAAAATCCTTTCAAGAAAGGGTCTAATCACATTCAATTCCTTCAGTGCTTGCTGGAATAATCATGATGAACTCTGTCAGTGTTAATGGGGGTGTTATAAGTATCTGTGTAGGACTGCCTCTGTAATTCAGCATTAATTAGCTGAATCATTATTTTAGAGTGTTACTGAATTATCTTATAATTACTACCTAACTTGGTGCTTGTAAATGAGGCAACAGAAGGAAACGGCAATTCTTTTAAATGTACTTAAAATTAAGAAGGCATAATAAACACTCCATTCTGTCCTTTTGAGGAGCTTTTTTATCTTCTGTGAGATGCAAGGCTAGTACAACTGCTTTCATCTGTGCCTTGTAGATTTATTACAATCATTATAACAAATGGAAATGAATATTATTCAGGTTTATTACCCCATAGTATATCTTTATGAGCACACAGGAAACCATGTTGCTTCTTCATCCACTGCCTACGAAGAGACAGAAGAAAATCCTGCCTGGGAAAACAGACTATTGTGATTAAAAAAAGATCATTTTATTCTCCTAGTATAACTGTTTTGCTAATAACTTATCTGCTCTGATTCCCAACACAATCAGACCTAATTGTTGCTCAGTAAGAAGCCTCATTACAGCTTGACTGGGAAGGTAGTTAGGAAATACCACGTACATTTTTGTTGTTGCTGATCCTGCTCTGGAGGTGCTAGTTCTGTGGTACAAAGTCTATGGCACCATATCCCCCTGCCCCAAGTGTGTAGAAAGAAAGGGGAAGAAAGGGAATGTGTTTGTCACCAGGCAAATCAGAAAGGCTGGTTTGGGGTTCAGGTTCTTGGGATCATCTTTCAATGCTGGGGAGAAGCCCTTTGCTCAGACCATCATACATGCCCAAAAGAGTACTTTGCATAATTTTTTGCAGGATTTTTTGATGGCACAGACATACATTTATAAAATTATGAAGAAGCATGCTAAGACAATCTCTCCCTATTCTCAGGCTTTTACTGAAAAATTCCTTTTTGTAAATTCTCTGCTCAGACTAAAAGAGATTGTCCCGGTCAACAGCTCTGCCAGACCAAAGGGGAGTCAATGTTGTGCAACCAGTTGTACAAGCAACCAGACATTTCTGGCATGCTTTAGTTTTTCAGGGTGTATTCAGAGATTTGCATCAGGCCCTCACAGTCTGCATTCTCTTGCTTTTACCACATACTTCGTATGCAGGACTCACAACATACCTGTAACTTCCATCTTCTCAGTGTTTTGCCATCAGAGCTGAGGCCACATTGCTTCTTGACTTCTTTAGAACCAAAGTGGTTCTAAATTTGAAACAAAAATCAATATATGTACATATATACATATATATACACACAAGGAATAGAGACACTTGAAAAATCTTTGTTGTGAACAGATTTTCAGCCTGACTGTTCTCAAATACATGGCTTCCTCAACACCAAATATTATACACAGTTTGAAACAGTGTAACTGTTTATCCTGGATGATTGCTGGGAGGATGGTACTGATACAATGAAGGTAAGAAACATTAAATCACACTTAACTTTTATATCTATGAAAAAAGAGATTATTTTCATACCATGGCATGTTTATTGCTTTGAGACCTAGCCTGTTATTTATTGGGGTTTACTCTGTAGTTCTTAGGGATGGCAGAATATTACAATTGTGATTGCTCTTATTGCTAGAATCATGATGGTACTTAAACTCCATACAGAGCAGTTTAAATCATGGGAAGAATGCATAGCATGGTTAACAATTTTGTGGCAAAGATAGCCCACAAATAACCTCACCTTACATGTTAAGAAACATCTTACATCTTACACTTTAAGAAACTTACCTTAAGTTTCTCAATCCTCTTATTCAAGATCAATCAATTAAAAATGTGTGCCATAGCTGGTCTTCAAAAGCAACATTCTAAATAGACAGCAGCGGTCCATTACTAGGAAACTATAACCATCCTGACAACTAGAATATAAACACTCAGAGGTTCACATGATGAAGATACGGAAAAATTTTGGTTGCAAGGGACTTTGGGAACTGATCTCCTTCTCAAGGCAGGACTTAAAGTTTTAAGGTTTTGTCAGGCACCTCAGAACCTTGAGTAAGAAAATTTTGCTTACTTCTCCTACTCTCCCAATCTCCCAGAGACAAAATGCATCTCTCTGTTCAGCTTATATCCAGAAGAACCCAGTTTGGGTGCATTTAGATGTGTGACTCCTACCTGCACTGCTAATATCAGCACAGCAGTAGATTTACATATTAATAGGGCTGCCAACCTCTTTGAAGAGCCCACTTCCAATTGTGTGTGACATTTCCAAACACTACAAAATGTCTCCACAACGAGTCAATTCTTCTCTTTGCTTTCACTTTAAAATACAAATTTAAGCTGAATTAGCTGAGCTGTTTCTAAGGAGCAGACTCAGGAACAAGATTCCTGCTGAAAAACCCATAACTCAGAGCAAGAACAAGAAGCTCTGTCAAAAAACAGCTTCTCTGTGCAGTTTCTGTGCAGGTCCACCCATGTTTGGTCAAAGGATGAGCTTTATAAAAAACTCGGTACAGACTTGCTACAGCCTTGAACAGGCACTGCCCATGAGGATGCCAGCCTCATGGAGCACGTCTGAACCATTCTGCTTTTCTGGAGAGCAGAAGCCAGCTGTGTGTCAGGGTGGGATTTGGGCACAAGCAAGACAGGAGCTGACGTGCCACCATTCCCTGCTAACAAGTACATTGGTACCAAGCCTTGGAGAAGCCAAGTGGGCAGAGTGCAAGGGGCCAACACCGAGAGAGGGAGCATGAAGACAGGAATTAGATAGAAGATACAAAGCAGGTGGAGTAATTTGCTCATGGTGCTCATCACTACCAGTCCTGAGTGCTTTACAAACAGCGATGATTTCATTTTCACAGCATGCTGGGAACTGAGGTGACACTATTAACAGCATTTTGAAAAAAAAATCTAAAACCTGGGGAATAGTTCCAAAGTTTCTACTATTCTTGGTGTCTGTTCTGAGTCATTATTTGTTTTTCTCAGAGCATTTACCACTACATAATATTTCAGGCATTCAGAGTTCATTACAGATGTAGCTGCTCATATGTCTGAAAACTAGAAATCATGGCCAAGTGTCTGTAAAATACTGAATTAAGGATAACCTGTGAAAAAAATGGTTTAAACAATTACGCAATGTCCTAATGGGAGTTTTTGGCAGAGCTAAACAAGAACCCGATTCCACAGCTCAGCTGAGGCTCCCTGTGCTCCAGACTTTCTAGTACACCTCCTCTTTTAGCTGGGCACCCTAGAAAAATCTATTGTGGGCTGATTTAGAAGAAGGAATTTGTCGAGATGGGAGGATACTTGAAAAATTTATGAGAGGATAACACGGCAGGAAATATTATTAAAATGTTGATGAATATGCTTAGTTTCCCTGGCTGCTACATCATCTCACCCTTGGGTCTGACTGGTGGCTCTAACTTACTCCAGGACAGGCACAACCCAGAGAGCTCTCAGTGACGTCTTCCCTGCTCCCATAATCCATCCAGAATAAACCTCCTGGGAGACGTTTTTCTTCTCTAGCCCACAATTAAGTGACTTCTTCTTTCCTGCCTCTTCCTGTTTATGCACTCTTGCTCCCCGGTGATTGGGCTCGGCGGCTGGATCGTCACGACTTTCTGCAAGGGATGGCCTCCTTTCTTCCCTCCCTCCTAAAACCTACTCCCTTAAATTTCCTTCTGTGCATCTTTAATTGGCACGCTGCCAGCTTCAGGCACCGGGACACTTTCTCTTGCTCAAATGCTCCTCAAAGTGCGATCGCGTTACCTTGCACATCACAGAGTATGTTAACGTTTAATGATGAAAAGCTCTTTTAAAGGTTTACTCTGTTGAACCTGATGAGATTTTCAATACCCCGCTGCGTTAAGCCTCCACGTACACAGACAAATGCAACAAAAGGTTTAGGAACGGAATAGCTCAGGCTACACAGCCGACAACTCAATTTGTTGGATTAGGGAAACGGCCTTGCACCTGCCCTGAGTTCAGTACTGCGAGGTTAACTCCAGTTTCAAGGCATTAGCTTGAATGCAAATACAATATGTTTACTCAGTTAGGTTTGAACATGTGTTGCCTCAGTTGCCTGATAGCCTTCCATGACATTTATACTTCTGTTGATTCTTACAATTAGGGTAAATCTCCATAACTTTTAGGCTACTTTTTGTGTGTAAATGCCAAAAAAAAAAAAAAANAAAAAAGCAGAAGTATGGTACATTTGATTTCTTTTAGATTCATGCAGTGCTCAGATAAGACGACCCTATTTACTCCTGGGTTTCCTATTAAACATTTCATTTCAGGAAATATTTTACATTAATTTCACACTCTTTCAAGCACAAAATTCTTTGCCTGTGAGCTGGTGCCATCATCAAAAAATCCTTAATTTCTGATTTCTGATGATGATTTTATAGAGATTTATTTACAGCAGCCATAGCCCATCCCAGCACTTTGCTTCTGCAGAACAGGGGTGCTGCCAGCTCTTTGTAGCCGACCAGAAGCAAAACTCAAAGGACGGTTCCTCCAAAAAACTTTGTCTGACAGATCCTCATACGTCATTTCTTGGCATCCATCTGTCAAATTATTTGGCAGTTCTCTCCATATGAATTGTAGCAGTTTAGCTGCAACAATTTCCAGATCAAAGCTGTCAATCACTAGGCAATTCCCACAAGGACACGCAAAAGGACCTGACAAGAAAATTAGCTAAGGCTGCAATAATCTAGAAGACGTAAAAAAGATTACAAAAAAAAGAAAAAAAAAAAGAAAAAAAAAAAGAAAAGCAAGATTCCCCAAGTTATACGGATTGAAGTTCAATTACTGTTTTCCTTTGAACAATTAAAGACATTGAGCTATCATAGCCGCTAGATCTGCAGGAAAAGAATCTAGAAAGTGAGTTGCAATTCATCTGTTTCCTCGGCATTCCCTTCCTTTCCAATTAAATATGCTTTTCTTTTCTTCACCATTATTCTGAGGAGGCAGTAAACTTCAGTCTAAATGAGCATTTACATGACAATCAGAGCTCTCCAAGGCATCCACTGAAACTCCTATAATAAAATATTTGCTTTAATTTGATTTTCTCTCTTGCCAGTGGGAGAGTTTCAAGTGCATTTGGTGTGATTTATAATTGTACACCCCTTCATCCTGCAGAGGTCATTCCTTTCCTAAAACTGCATAACTTGACCAGAAAGAATTCCTTTTAAAAGTAAACAGCTCAGCAATCAATACTGTCCACAGATGATAGTGAGCACAGTGCATTTTTTTAATAGAGTCTCTCAAATGTCAGACATCACACCTTAATCTCCAAGAAATACAATCTGTTTACATCACCTGCAGCCTCTTGGTTGTCTCCTACAGGAAGACTGCTTTCTTGAATAGTCTCTTCTACTTTATTTTATGAAAAACCCAGCTTCATCGTACATATTTCAAGCAATCTTTACCTTCCCGAATACAAGTAAATAGGGGAATCATATTCTGTGATTCTCCTTTATTTATCTCTCCACTTCAAAGTATGAAGTCACATACAAAAGGTTAGGATGAGAGTATCTTCTTAAAGATATTTAATCCTGCTTCCATTATATTGATCTCACTTTGTTTTATTAAAATAATCTGCCACATGCTATTGAAACCGCCTTTCAAAGAAATGAATACTTCTTCTAAAGAGGGAACATTGATGAAATATATTGTTCAAACTATCAAAAATTAGTATTTATCATTGTATTTATACAGATACACTAAACTTCTACCAAATATAGAATGATGTGCAAAAAAATAAAGGCTAAAGTCAGTGGCAGAAAAGCAAAATTCTAATAATTTACTATGATAATAACTATTTACTATGAAAATAACTATTTTTTCTCTTGCTAATCTATGCTATGACATGGCAAAGCACTACCATGCTTGTATTCTAACAAAACCCAAACCAAAAAAATTTGTTAATATAAAACATGTACTCTGGGTTGGATTTTCTGTCCCCACATTTATCTCCATATATTTTGTTGTGTGTCTACACAGTATTACATAGATATAATAAATTCAGTAAAGTAAGCACCTATACACATCTGCATGTGTATCTTCTGCTTAGCTATGTATGTGTGTTTTTTCTTTTACTGATCAAACATATAACTGAAGGAAAGATTGAGTCCTTGACCTTCTGTCCATGTATGTCCACAGGATCTTGGTGTTTGGATTTTGTGAGGTTTATCTTTCTTGCAATTTGAAGCTCTTGACAAGTCATTATCTATCACCTATCTCAGCTTCTGTACTTAGAGCTGTGGGAAAACCCAGGTGATTTCTGTATAGTTCTTTGGTTTTTTCTGGGGAACTTCAGGCTTTATTTCAGAAACAGTGTGCATTACCCAGACTCAGGTCAGCTATTCCATCTGTGTTAATTGTTGGCTTAAGACCACTTCCTTGCCTAGAGTGCAAATGACAGCAGTCTTTCTAACTTTTTTTTTTCTCCTCTTGGTCCTAACAGAATATCCTTACAACAAAGATAGCAAACTTTTCATATGCATGTTGCATGGAAAAGAGCAATGTACAGACACGTTTCCTCCAGAAACCAGGAGAGAGACCAGTGTGTGGTTCCTCAAGAGTTAACATAACCTGTAAAATAAACTGATATGCATTCCTGTAATGTATGTACTCTAACTTGTTTTATTTGCTTTTAGAGTGGCTACAGTCCAAATGTGCATAAAGCATATATATGTGTGTGTGTGTGTGTGTGTGTGTATATATATTTATGTACATATTTGCGCACAGCTGTTTCACTTGACCATATTATTAAAGATGAGGCAGAAAACCACAGAGAAAACCCACCAAGCACTGAGACAAGGTAAGATCTGCAGCCTCTTGGGCCTGAGATGCTCACACGAGGGGACATTCCCAAAGCACTTACAAACACATCATCAGTCAAACATTCTCCTAAGTAGAAATCCCCTGCACCACTCAGGAAATCCTGCCAGCCTGTGACAAAACACAAAGAGCTACCGGCAACCTAAGAGCTGGCTGAAACCTCTTCATGCCATGCCAGAGAAGCTCTTAACCCATGGTACTTGGGGAAGGGCTAAAACCACTGTAGCCCCTTTCCTAGGGCTATGGCTTTTGGCTGGACCACTTCAGCAGGCAGAACTTACCAGTCACACCACAGAGGGTGAGAGCGTGGCACTCTGAAATACATCATCCCCAAATCAAAGTGGAGGATCCACGATACAGCTGTGCATAGGTCACTTGGAAGTGAATGCTCACAGTGAATGCAAATGGACTTACACTGATATTAAGGGGAAAATCCAGAGAAGAGGTGTCTCCTAATCCCCTGGACCACCCATTTGTCTGGTCACTGCCTGTCCCCTTAATGCACCCTGAAAACTATCCCACCAGAGCAGTGGGATTTACCTTATAGCTTACAGTCTAACTAAAACCCCATCAGATATCCCACAGTCCCCAAATGCCCCTTTGCTTTTTTCATCATCCTAATAAGGTGCAGCTTCTTGTTTCCAGATGTGTCACTCCCCTGAAAGCAGAAAGCCCCTAATGGGATCAGTGCACAAACTTCCTTGCTCTGTGAGGATGCGTTGTTGCCTGACAGAAACTTCTGTGATGCATTTGATTGCTTCTATTGATGCCTTATCAATGCTTTTCCTGTGGTGAGCAGCATTTTGAATGGTGCTCATGTCCATCTGTGAGCATTAGCTGTGTGGGAAAAAAACTGTTCTTTTTCTTATGGAAAACCCATAAAAAAAGAAGATATCCATTCATCTGAACCAGGGCTATGCCATATTATTAATTCTAAATCCAACAAGTAAAAATAGTGGGGGGGCACATCAATATCTGGAATCATATTTAATATGATCTTCTACCAAGCCCTGAAGTAACATCATTATATGGCTAATGCTGCAGTGAACAGGGAGTAAGCATTGAACAGACTTGATGGCAGAGGCTGTCATTTACAGATGTGCTCTCAATAAGATTTGTAACATGCAAGTCTGATCCTCCCTCTTCCTTTCAGCTATTACAGAGGTGCAGGGAGCTGAGAAGCAGAGGCAAACGAGGATTCACTGAATTTGATGGACTCTCTTATCTGTCGCCTCCAACTGAGGTTTCTTTGAATTGCTCTCCCTACTGATTCATAACAAGAGTGGAGTGTCATGTCTTATCCTTTACCAAGGCTGCTGGGACACAGTGCTGGCGAGCCTGAAATCAAATGTTGGCTGTGAAGGCACCTTAAAAGAAACACCTTTCTCACTCCATGTGAGCCATATAAAGTCACCTCCCACCTGAGAACTGATACATCTTTGCCAATTCTGAACCACCTTCATGGAAAAAAACTTTTTTGGATAAGAGTTGTGAATGCTTCCCCTCTGTTACAACCCTTAAGGTGATACTGAAAAACTGCTGCCAGTTTCTTCCTGCCAATCTGCACACCTGAAGCTGTGGACTCAGCTAGAGGGAAATTATCAAAGGGATGCTTCAAATCTTGGTACTTCCCCAAGTATTGCTACTCACCATAGTATATACCACTACTAAAACCTCCACACAGACAAAAATTGAAAGAGAAAATGACAGGCTTTTGTTAGTGTGCTTCAAATGTTTATTGTCTTCTTCATCCCACATTTGCAGCTTAAACTGTAGTCATCTTATAATGTCATTATTGGTATGAAAACCATCCTGACAAGTGTTTCATGTACTCTGTAAAGGTCATAGATGCCCATTAATTTACACCACATTTCCTTTTTGTTCTTAATTGCCCAAATACTTTTTGCATTATATATATATGCTTTCTGGGCTTTGTGACACCAAATAACCCTTCACTGTCTGTCAAAAGGAAATGCATTCTTCATATCGCCACAAGTATTAGAATTTCTCATATCAGCCTGGATTACCTGCAACCCTTCCCTTTCACTCTCCAATTTACAGATCATCAAACTAGATGGGGAATTTTTAAACTCGGTATCTATTTTCATACATAAGGCAGGAGGTTGCATCATCTCTTTCATGAAGTATTCCAGTAATCTCTGGATTCGTAAATTTCTTGCCCTTGTCAATTTGTCTCTTTGATTAGTCTTCTTTTTTATTATAATCAGAACTGGTGTGGAGAAGTATCTTGGGCTGTTTTGACCAATTATACCTTCAATCCTTGAAATCATCTTTTTGGCATGTCTGATTAAAATGGATCAATTAAAAGGGACAATTTGCTATTCCTTGACATGAACTCCTCACTTTCAGTCCCATCTCATGTTTTAGTTCCCAAGAGCTACGGCACCATCAGAAGATTTTTTTTTTCTATAATCAAACTATGATAATTCTTTTTATAATGGTGCAATTATCTCCTCTCATCTGGTTTCACCTTAGCTAGCTCAGTGAGTCATAGACCTTTACATCTACTGCATCTACGCCCACTGATGATCAACAAGGAGCGACAGTCCCTCGGATTCATTTGCTCTCCACAATGGATTTACAAGGAAGCACTAGCTTAGACACCCTTCAGCACAAGCTCTGAAATAAAAATGTGCAGGCAGAGTGTACTGCCTACTTTGTGTATTCATTTTTTTAATGATTCCCACTAAAAGAAAGTCTAATTCTTTCTCTCCTGGCAGTGTAAATCATGTTACAATCACTATTGGTGTGGTTATATAAAGGTAGTATAAATAAAGCAAACACAGCTCAGCACCTCTAGTTCCTTAACTGTCCTGTGCTTCCTTTCAGCAGTCTTTTTCATTCTTCTACAGAAAAGAGTGATGGTTAGGACCTGAATAGTCCTGCAGGACTAGCACCACAGTGACAGGTGTCTTCTGCCTAGAGCAGGACTAAAGTAACCAGATTAAAAGGATCAGTACCTACTCTTACATTTGGAAGCAGTCATGTCTTCCATGCAGCTGTTGAACACAAAAGATTTCTGATAGGCTCATGTTTTCAATTTTAAGTCATGCATAGAGGACATAAATGAACCATGCCAGGAGAATTTCTTGTTTGCTAAACCCTCTATGAGTCCTGCCCTGGAACAACTTTGACTCTTAAACAAGATTTCCTTTGAGTCCTGGCTGATCTTCCTTTAGAAATCTTGAGAGAAGTACATAATTTCTACTCCGTGAGTGTCTAGCCAGGGCTGAAAATGGAATGCAAAATTAATAAATAAAGAAAAAACTTATGATATTACTTTCACTTGGCCTCTTACGTGCTTACTTTATGTATACATGAAGGAATGATTTTTTTTGGTCAGAATTACTCATGAAAAGCAGAGTCCAAAGTGGTGAGTGGATGAAGAGCATGCACAGAAGCCAAAATGCAAATGTGCATGTACAAGAATTCATGCCAGAAATTCTTGCACATTCATGAAATGTGACTCTTCTGACCAGGTTCGAGCAGGCAGGGAAGGTAACTTCAGTCTTCAGTGGCTGCTGCTAATCCATATGGTAAAAGCCCCAACAATATGGGGTTTCTAAAATTCATTCCAATAATGAATCCATTCAAACAGAGCACGGCATGTTTTCCGTCCCAGACAGCAACCAAAAGTGTTTTAACTCTACATTACTAATGCTCAGGCAGCATTCCTAGGAAGGCCATGGCTGAAAAGGAACCCTGGTCCTGCAATGGAAGGCAGTGATCTGTGGTTTGGGAAGTAACGAGCTTCGTACTTTGTAACCTCCTTAGCGGCCTGAGATAAACCCTGCAATCTCTTTGTTCCTCCACTCCCTGCCTATAAAATGCTGATAATGCTGCTCGTCTTTCCAGAACACAGAAAAAATGGGTCTGTGTGGTACTTGGATGCTGGAGGTGCCAGGATTGCACAAGCACTGATAGAGAGAGCACCCTTTGTGGAAACCAAGCTGCGTGACTCTCCCTTAAACCAGAAAAGCATGAACCACAGCCAGGCAACAGGGTTGGTGAGGATACCTGCTCTCACCCGCGAATCACTAGAGACAAACCAATCCAAAGTGCCAAAATTTCTGTCACTCCAGGTTTGTGGCCAAGTCCTGGTGAGTTCGGTGGGAAAATGCTGGAATGCATGACCTCTCATTACCGGATATTAGTCTAGGCCCAACAAATTCTGCTGTGACCTTGACCTCCAAAGCCAGGACGTGTTCTCAGAACACTGACTTATGGTTCCTTGTGCATATGTTCTTTTTTTTAACCAAACCTGTGCAAATCAACGTGCATCTGATAAAGACCAACTCTCCATGTTGTGCAAGATAACTGCCCAGTGTGGACCCAGGGGACACACTGAATGAGCTCCTTGAGCTGAATCATAGCCTACAAAGGAAGCGCGAGTTTAATATATGAACAAAATCAACAAAATACATCAATTCAGGAAACTAAATTTTAGGTGCAAAGTTTAGGAAATTTAGGAAACTAAAGTTTAGGTGCAACTTCCACCAAAATCAATAGATTTTTTTTTCCTTTTCTGTCTTGCACATGTTTCTTCCTCATTCTTTTAGCTTCATAGCATCGCTCTTCTCAGCCTCTTCTTCAGTGTATGCTTTGGGGAGAGTCTAGCTGAAATCTCTCTTCTCCAGGAAATTTTTTTAAAAAATTAGAAAACAAAGTTTTTTCAAGTCTCAATAAGAATTTGATCATGCAGGTTAATATCAAACCATCTCTCATTGCATAATATCTGAGAGCAGGCAATTTCAGGATCATAGAAGGATCTGGAAAATTACATAAGAATTCTCCTTCTTTTGCTGTAGGAGCTTTAAAACTGAACCTTCATTCAATCAGGAGGATTATTTCCTGTATGCAGCAAGTTTCAAATTCTGCTTATGACCTTGGTGTCATGACAATTTTGGTACTAACTTATTCCACACTTTAAGTATTGCTACTAGAACTGTGAATAATCATCAAAATTAACTAGCCTATAGACTGATTAAATAATTTCCTCCAATTTGCATTTGATATGTTTATTAAGTGCTGGAGGGTGCTATTTGCTCTTTTTACTGCTGTTAAACACTGTGTCTGCGTTTTTGGCACAGGTGCAGTATTATTATGGTTACTACAAAATTTTTATCAGATTACTGCATGAGTTACCATTTGATACTGTAAAAATGCCAGTAGGTAGTAGATAAATATTAAGATAAAATTAACTGCCACTACCTCTTATTGCTTGGGAATTCATTAATATGGAGCTAAGTCTGCATTCTGAGGCAATGACAATTTTTTTTAAAAAATTCCGTTTTCTTACAAGAAATAGAGCACGAGCAAGAGAGAAGCCGACTACAAACGTTGTAAACATATGTGGCAATATTAAATCTCCAGAAAATACAAAGTACTGCCCATGCGTTATTCCTTATGCTTTGTTTGTCCTGCCACTATCTACAAGACCTATTATCCACAGCAACCAAATCCCTGTGGGATGTTTTCATGTTGAAGCAGATGAAACTATTGGTGCTAATAGTCAATAAAAACTATGATTTGAAATGTATTGGAAATAGGTGTTTTTAAATGTGTGTCTTGGCCCTTTGCACAAGCAAGTGGTTGCTAATGCCAATGTGCATTAGAAATGCTCTTGTACTATACTTAGATGTGGTTCAGCCACAGTTACAACAGGGCCATTAAAGAGCATTAAAAAAAAAAAAAGAAAAAAAAGCTAGGAAAGAAAGAATACAGGTTAAAAGGGAACATGTTCTGTTGCTCAGCTAAAAGATTTATCTATAATTGGAAAACAAAATTGTTCAAAATCAGACTAAATAGATAAAATAATGATATCTCATAGAGAACATAAACATACGATACAGAAAACATGCTAACTTACATTTAGTCTTGTAAAAAATTGTAAAGATTTTCATCATGGCTTGGGAAATCAGGTTTAACACAATTAACTGGCAAGTCAGAGAAGACTGTGGACTCCTTTCTTGGAAGACTCATGCCTGTTGGTCAGGGAAAGTAAACTCTCACCTGTCACCCCCAATGTTTTTCCAGCGTCTTCCCAAAATGCAACCACTTCGGACCAGCTGCAAATCTCAACTAATCAAACCCATATGAGCCAAATGGCACAAAAATTAAATCTACAGTGAGTAATGTCGGGTAAAGGAATAATATGTGTGACCATGTGATTGCCTGCATTCCTGGGCTGGAGCTGGAGAGAAGTGGGAAATGCCCAGCTGCCTTAGTTGGAACCGACTCAAAACTTCATCCGCTTTGGTTCAGTTCTCAAAATAGGGCACATGACCTCCAAGTAAGACAGTACAGTAGGCTGTTTTTACACCACATCGCTGCTCCTGCAGCCCCTAAAACCAATTCACTCGCTTTTCCAAGCACGGGAGGAGGTACAATTTGACGCTTGCCATGTTCCAGCATTATATTGTTTTTTAATGCATTATCCGTAGCAAATTTGCCCCTATCTTTAGGAATAGAGATGACATCTGCTGCAAGAGTGCCTTAACACTTGTCTGTCTGCTGCTCTCAGTGTCATGTGTCTGACATGAGTTAACCTCATATAAAATCTAATGTGAGGGAAGAGAATCACTCATTGGAGGTGTCCGTGCTGCTCCTCTTGACCTACTTGGAAAACTATGACTCGACTCTTTGCAGCTTCCCCCATCGCAACACAGCTGCAGAAGGCAGCAAAACAGGACCACTTTTAACTGAATCTGAAATGTGCTATATATACATTTGTATGCCTTTGAATAACATTATTTCCAAACCTTGCAAAGCCCTTTCGTTACTTTAGCAAGCCCACTACACATCCCCCCTTTTTTCCCCCTATGGAATTGGCATAATGAGAAAAGATAGCCTTTCCTCTTCGCAGATAAAGATCCAAATTGCATTTTACAATCTAACAATTATGTCGTCTGATTTTTTTTTAAATAATACAGATAAACTCCCCTCCTCGTTCAAGAGGGGATCGTATTTGTTAGTGACAGCTGTTAAAATGCTGTTAAAAATAGATATAGTGTCAACCACTAAAAAGCTAAGTGCTCCTGTGAACCACAAGCAGAAAACAAATGAGGTTTCTACTGAATTTGTGGAAAATCTGCGAGCATTTTGCATGTACCGTGAAAGGTGCTTTATTCTTGCAGCAGCCACCTCTGTCTGTATCACAGGGGAAAGGCAGGGGATCAAATGTTTGGTACTAAGGCAGTAGACTGGTATATTCCCTCAATTTTATTTTCTATCTCCTTTTTGTTCTTAAAAATACAATAAAAAAGACAATGTCACAAAGACTGAAGCTACATCCAAGATTTTCAAATGTCTTTTTCATTTACAACTTTGCCCTGAAAAAAAAATCAAGAAAAGTAAACCAAAAAAAGTGCAACCAAAGAGCCAAATAACTGACTGTAATTCTAAATTGATAAAAAATAGTTGTTCTGGCTATGCCAGTTATTGGGAGAGCAGACAGCGTGCTTGGATGCTTTTTGCATGGCTGTGACCTGCCGGGTTCCTTGCAGAGTTGCATGGAACTTTCCTCTGCCTTGGAATTGCAGCCTCCAGCCCATCCGCGGTAGTTCTGTTCGATTAGTAAACGAGCTGTATTCCAAACCAGAGGTATGACACAAAATGAGTAAAAAGAGAGAGAACAGAATTGTTCACATTCGATGTTATAATACATCTCAGTAGGTTCCTTTTTAGCTAGATTATGGCTAAAAATAGAGCACTAGTGTAGGCACAGTGAAATATGATTTGCTTCCAGTAATACAGTAAACTAATTGTGAAATTAAGCTATTGGATGTACTGTTATCTCTGAGTCTGGCCTCACCAACACTTTCTGCTTCCCAATTTAACATTTATCAAGTTACCCACAAACTTTGACGGATGCAAACAACAGCTGATAAACTATTGCCTTTTCCAAGGCCCCAGTCCTACAGACTTCGGTACAAGTAAAATCCCCGGCGAGCAGCCCTTTTCCACATTTAAAGACTCCCATCGAGGCTATTAAAATAAGGCCAAGTTTTTCCTTCCTCCAATGCCTATTTTTTTTTTCTTAAGATGTTTAAATGAAGAGACATTTGATGCCCTGAACTCAAAACACAATCAGTTCTAAAAAACCTTAGCCACAAGTGAAATACCATTTTAAAACCAGCATCGCTGTTAGCACCGATTTTTCTGTTAATGTCTGGAATCAGGGCGGGTTTGCCCCACCGCAGCCCCGCGAGGGCGGCGCGGATGCTCCCGCTCCTTGCCCGTATCCCGGGACACAAGGGCACGCCGGGGGGCAGCGGGGACCGGCTTCCCCGCCTTGGCAGCGGCTCGGACAGGGGGATGGAAAGCGCAGGCCTGGCGGCGGGGGGAGCGCAGCCTCCTCCCGCAATCCCGTCCAGGGGCGCTCCGCTCCCCGCAGCCCGCCCGGGGGCCGAGCGGGGCGGTCGGAGCGGGGAGGGGAGGGGTGTTCCGCCGCC
>VXBQ01011622.1:54581-78934 GCA_013400175.1 Phainopepla nitens | reverse complement strand
TCACTCCCCCGAGCTCTCCTTCACCTCCCCCAGTGCTCCCTCACTCCCCAGTTGTGCCCCTGCTGCCTGCAGCACTCTGCAGCAGCTCAGGGGTCTCCACAGAGCCCGGCCGAGCCAAGCTGAGACCAGAGTCCAGGCACTGGCCACTGGACACGAGCTTTGGCTCCAGCCCCGCCTGCCGCCAAACACTCAGCCCTGCAAACTTGGGCTCCTGGGCGGCCTGATTGAAACCACGGCACAGTTTGGGGTCTGACCTCCTCTCCCAGTGAGGCTGAGTGTCCTGGGATGCCCACACCCCTCTGACACTTTGGGCAGGATGATGAACAGCAGCAGCCCCACAGATCCACGTGTTTCCCCATGGCTGCACAGCTGCAGGGCTGTCCTTGCCTGCCCCTCCTGCCTGTGCCTCACGGCAGAAACCTCACAGACACAGCAAGAAGGCCAAATAAAGGCAGCAGAGGGCTGGGGCTGTGAAAATCAGTCACACAGGTGTCTGTGGTGGGCTGGCTTGCTCCAGCTCATATCCTGCTGATATGGGGCACATGGAGCACTGCTGGGAACAGGGACTCCTGGCAAGGGGGACAGCACTGAATCCTTGGCCCAGTGTTACCTCAGGTGGAGTCCCAGCCCCAGTCCACCAGGAGGCGGGGATTTGGGGAGCTGTGCTGTCTCTCCAGACCCTTCTCTCCCAGCTCAGGAGCAGCGTTGGCGGGGCTGGCCCCACAGAGGGGTAGGTGTGGCTGCAGGATGTCTCTGCTGGCTCCCCAGGCTGGCAGGGCGACACTCCCCAGGGCTGGTGAGCCCCTCTCCCAGGGCAGGATGAGCCCATGTTCCCCAGCTCCCCCACGAGCTGCATCTGCTCCCTGTCATGGCTGACACAACCCCATCCACTCACACCAGAAATTGATGGAAATAGGTACATATTTCTCTCCCCCTCTCTCTCGTACAGTTACAGCCCTGTTTGCCAGAGTTCCAAGGGAGGGTTCAGGAGGGCAGTCCAGGCAGTCCCTGCACCCTGGCCAGCAGAGTTGGGGCTGGGCAGCTGCCTACAGAGCAGCCAGATCCCATGGATGTCCATCCAGCAGTCTGTCCTGCCATCCAGCCTCTGCAGCATCCCCCAGTGCAATGATACAGACACAGCCCCACTGGGGCCTGTGCTCTGCGAGAGATTGTGCACAACCTTTCTATTAAAAAAAATTTTAAAAGGGGAAGAAATAAAACTGCACAAAAAGAAATACCACATGGTAAGATACTCCCTTCCAAGCATGTTCACAATCCTTGACTAATCTGTTTCTCCATTCATATTTTTTATCTCTCCATCTCTCCATCTTGCTATCCTTCCCCCCTCCCTCCAGTGCCTCACCCCAGCTCTCTCCCAGAGCCTCCCCCACGCAGTTCAGCTGTAGGGAGCCATCTGTTTGTCTGTCTCTGCAGCCATCTGGGTGTCTGCCTACAGTGTTTGCTGTGTCTCCAAAGCATATACAGCCTGCATGTATAGGTCTAGCAAGTCAGTCTCTCTAAGCTGCGTTCTGTGGGCTTCATTAACATGCAAATTAGCGAGATCTGACTGGCTCACTTAGCTGCTGCTTCTCTTAGACAGCCATGCAACAATGCAAATACTAATGAGGCTCTGGAAATGGCACTTGCTCCATAGCTAAGCAAGCCTGCACTCGGAGCAGGCACTGGCAGTTGCAGGCATGCCAGCCATCCACACACCTGCTGGAGGACTCAGGACAGAAGGGATGGGTGATGGATGGATGATTAAGGGCACCGATGCAGAAAAAGAGGCGAGAATTCCCGCTCTGATGGAGATGCCAGCACTCCCAGCCTCAGCATCCTTGGCTCCAAGATCCCTTTGTCCTCATTGCCACGCGCCAGCGCTCTGGACCCCAGCCACCCATGGGATCCCCCCACCACGCCAGCTGACCCCAATCCACGCTGGGCTGGGCTGTTTCCCCACACCGACGTGCTGGGATCGACCTTCAGCCTCTCCTGGGCTTGACAGCTCCGAGGTACCTGGGCACACACCATGCTCCCTTCCAGGGCTGCTCCCCCCAGCTCCCAGAGCCACCTCCTGGCATGGGGAGGACAGAGGAGCTCGGGGACAGTCCCTCCAGGGGGCTTGGGAGCTGCTCCTGCCTCCTGGCCGCTGGCTGAGAGCCGTGCCAGCCCCTGGGCTCTCCTGCTCTGCTCCCTGCAGGTGCAGAACAGGAGCCCGGGTCGCCATGGAGGAAGTTTCCTGTTACTCTTCAGCTCCATCACCTCCTCTAATGATAATTCAACCATACACCTCCTTGTAAAACATCGGGGATGATCAAACGCTGTGCAGCGAGATGAAGGCACCTCATCTTAGGAACCCGGCTTCCGTATTCCTTTTTATCCTGGAGATAAAATAAAGAACCATTTGCTCTGGCTGCTGCTGCCGTCTCCTGCCTCTCCTCACCCATGCCGCTCCCCACCCCGCTGGGAGGGAACTCTGCAGAGCCCTGGCTGCTGCTGCCCCCGGCCCTTTTCATCTCCCCCTGATGCTGGCACAGGAGGAGCACGGAGCAGCTCCTGCAGGCTCAGTGTGCCCCGCTGGGAGCACAGAACCTGAATTTCCTCAGCTGGAAGGGACCCTCAGGAGTCACCCAGCCCAGCCCTGTCCCTGCCTAGACCCCCAACAGCCCCAGCCTGGCATCCCTGGAGCGCTGCCCAAAGGCTCCTGGAGCTCTGGCAGCCTCGGGGCCGTGCCCATTCCCTGGGGAGCCTGGGCAGTGCCAGCAGCCTCTGGGGGAAGAACCTTTCTCTGAGCTCCAGCCTAAATCTCCCCAGCACAGTTTCAGGGATGTCCTTGTGATGCCTTAGGATTTTAGCTTTTATATTTTCCATCTATTTGTAGTCCTGCAATTCTTTAGTGTGTAACTCCAAACTCCACACCCAGTGTGAGCTGCTGCTTTCCCATTTTGGTCAGACACAACAATTCCTCTCCAGGCCTGGCAATCAAGGACACCTCACTGCCAAGGAAAGTAAACAGAGTGAGTTTTGGGTGGAAGCAAACCTGGGGTAAGTGACTTCATTAGCTGGAGCTGTAATTGGAAGATTAACCCCCAATATGCAAATGGACCAAACTTTATAAAAGTGTGAAAATCTGTGACCCATCATCCATTTTCTAGGTGTAGCCCTGGGGGAGCTTCTTCTGCCCAAAATGTACCTGAAGGCTCTTCAATAAATATGACAGCTTTTTATTCCCTTAATTTTTTCTGGCTTGTGTTTTTAGGCAGTGCTGAAAAAGCATCACCTGTCTCCCCTGTGACAAGGTGACATTATTGGGTAGGTGCCTATGGCTGCTTCTCAGTGGCAAAGCCAAAGCTGCCACCACACACATCTTGCCCTCCTAAGGACAGCACCTCCAGGCCAAAAGATGCTCACCAGTGCATTGGGTGCTGGGGTGGGGGACAAAAACCAGCCTGGGGTGAGGGAGGTGGGGGATCTGGGAGATGGTACCAAGCCCGGGGCAGGTGCTCTGGGGCTTGGAGGTGAAGCACACATGGAAAACAGATGCTAAATGGGCAGGGTGACGAAGCACAGGCAGGAAGAGCAGCTTGTCCTGTCCAGAGAGCACCACAGTCCGTGGAAAGTGACACATTTCATTGTGGGAGGGGGTGAGGTTCAGCTGGCCCAGCTCATCACAGGCTCAACAGCAGCCCAGGGCATTTTGATGTCTCTGTGCCATGGCTTCAATGGCTTTTTGTCCCTCCAGAAATGGCCTCACAAGAATCCCCTTCAGAGAGGTCATCTCTGCCCTGCAGCCAGCTCTTTGAAGAAGGTGAAAATTTAAGGACAGCCCAGGAGGAAGAATCTCCTCCTGGCTTGTAGACAAGTGCCTGAGTTTAGGCAGCTCGTTTGTGTGGAAGAGGTGGGCAGGAGCTGTGCTCTCTTTGTGGGAATTCCATTGGCCAGAGACGGGCTCTCCGTGCTGAGCCACCTCTGTCAACACCTCTGCCCTGCACAGCACAGCTGGGCACAGCTGGGCACAGCTGGGCACTGCGGCCTGTCAGGTACCGGGGCTGTTCCCTGCACCCTGCCAGGGAGGCTGTGCCAGTGCAAATGCCACACGGGCCGCTGGTGACTCTTCTGCAGCTTGGCACGACCGACCCTGTGCAAATAAGATTTTTGGACAAGGGTGCCCGTTCCCTGCTCAGGGAATTCCCCGGGATATTGGCTGCACACAGAGTGTGCTGTTGGAATCCAAGGCACAGGAAAATCTTCTGTGCCAGTCCTGAGATGTTTTATTCCTCAGGAGCTTTTAGTCTTTGGCCACAGAAAAAGCTTCCAGGACTTTTTGAGGAGTTGGGTTTTGTGAGTGTGTGAAGTAGATAATATTGTAGTTTATCACAGGGTGAAAATGTAGGTTTTTGGGTTTTTTAGTATTGGTAGTAGATAAGACAAACATAGAGGACTTTTGGGTGTTGACTCAGTTTCTCCTTCTTCTTCATCTGCTCAATTTTCTGCAGTGTTGCTGGCACAGTGATTGGTTAGACAAAGCTGCAGTGCAGATGTTACATGGCTGACAAATAGTTACTGGTAGAACAAAAATAAAGTACATTTTAGGTACGTAGCAATAGTTAATTGAGTAGCATATCTGTATAGGAATCCTTGAAAGTGGACATTTTGTGTCTTGCTGGCACATGTCACTGAAGTGTGCTGAGCCTGTTGTTATCCAAGGCAATGAACTGATAAGAAATAATAAACAACTGGAGACCAAAGCCAGCCAGTCCCGCTTGTGCCATTTTTAGCCCTGGCACAGAACACCTGAGGGGTTTCCCTATCAGGGACCCCGAGTGTGGGAACTATAATTCCTACAGTGTGCCTGCGAACCCTGACTGCTTGGGGAGCCCCGTGGATGAGGAATGGGCCCTGTCAGATTCAGCTCTCTGTGCAAGGAATGTCTTTGATGGCTTCTCTTGGCAGAGGAATCCCACTGCCACAGGAATATGGATGAGTGCGACAGGAAAGATCTGCTCCCCTCCACCACTTGGTCCCCAGCCTGGCAGTGCCCAGGGGCTCCACTGATGCATCCATGGAAGGGACAGCTCTGTTTTCCAGCCCTGGACTCTGGAAACTCTGAGTTTCTACTCTGGGAAACAGCATGGCTCTATTGAGGAGATGTGGAGAGCTGCTGAGGAGAATCTGTGGCAGGATAAATCCACCTGATGAAACCCTTGTGCTCCAGGAGTTTGCACAGCACCAGCCCCAGCTGCTCTCCAGTCTCTCCTGCCCCAGTGAGGCCCCCAGCACTGGGCTGCTCCCCTCAGCCTGAGGGGGTGATGCCCGTGGAAGGAGCCTGCAGTGGGACATGCCCCTCTGGAAGTGACAGACTCACCCCAGGTCAGAGATCCCCACGTTGCTCCAAGGCTCCCATCCCAACCCCTGATGCTGCACAGAGCAGGTCACATCTGTGTCCTTCCTCTGGCCCCTGCACAGGACAAAGTGCCCCTGATTGCTGCTGCCGCTCCGGGGAGCTCTGGAAGTGACAAACTCACCCCAGGTCAGAGATGCCCCCGTTGCTCCCATCCCAACCCCCGATGCTCGGCTGCCCCTTGGCTTGTTTCTGGTGCCACAGCACATCCCTGGTCTGCAAAAACATGCCCCAAGGCTCTGTGGATGCTCATGGAAGGGATGGAAAGAGCTTCTACATTTTGTTTCTCTCCAGAGCAGCTTGTTAGCCATTTTTAAACGGACATAAGACCTAAATGTCCCTGATTTGTCACTGTGTCTGGCTTCCAGAGAGCCCCTGGCTGGACAGGCACAGCTCCCTGCCCCCCTGCCGAGCACAAGCTCAGCAATAAACCCAAGAGAGGCCCCTGATCCCTGTAAAAGGCAGGAACCACCCTAGAAACTTCCCTCAGTGTGACCAGAGCCCAGCCTTGATGCTCTGCCTTGCTCTTATCTTTCATTACCCACGCTTTGCCTGGAACTGATGACAGGCTCTGGGCAGGGCAGGTCCCCAGTGTGTCCAGCTGACCCCTCACCGTGTCCCACGAGGCTTCCCTGGTCCGTGCTCAGCACAGTCACCATCTCCTTCCTTTCTGGGACTGCAAACGCCCCATTGTCTGGCAGAGGGCACGTCCAAAAGGGCCACGGCGTTTGAGGGTGTTGACAGCTTCAGTGTTGGGTGAAGAAGGGTCAGGGCAACCCTGCTGGGCTGGGAAGAGCCAGCTCAAGGGGTTTGGGTTGGGCAAAAGCCAGGAGAAGCCTTGTGGGTCAGGTGAGCAGGAGCCCCAAGGCCTGTTTGAGATCTCTGTGTCCCCAGGTGGCAAAAGGCTGGGATGAGCCTCTCCAGGAGTGAGGGCAGTAACTTCAGGGGGAGATTGAGCAGTCTGGGGCCAGGAGGGTCTACTTTGACTTTTTTAGGGTTTAGGGCGCTGCCTGGCACATTGCATGGAGGGCTAAAGTCTTCCCCAGAAGTGGCAGCAATTCAGAAATCACGGAATACCAGAATGGTTTGAGTTGGAAAGGACCTTAAAGTTCATCCCATTCCACCCTTGCCATGGGCAGGGACATCTTCCACTGTCCCAGGTTCCTCCAAGGCCTGTCCAGCCTGGCCTTGGGCACTGCCAGGGATCCAGGGGCAGCCACAGCTGCTCTGGCAATTGCAGCCCAGCCCCTGCCCACCCTGCCAGGGAACAATTCCTGCCCAAGATGCCATCCAGCCCTGCCCTCTGGCACTGGGAAGCCATTCCCTGGCTGCTGTCCCTGCAGGCTTTGTCCCCAGTCCCTCTGCAGCTCTCCTGGAGCCCCTTCAGGCCCTGCCAGGGGCTCTGAGCTCTCCCTGGAGGTTCTCCTGTCCAGGGGAGCACCCCCAGCTCTCCCAGCCTGGCTCCAGAGGGGCTCCAGTCCTCCACACCTGCACTTGCCCCAGGAGGCTGCAGAGGAGGTGGGGAGTGCTGGTTTCCCTCAGTGCAGCTCCTCTGACCTGCAGCACCTACAGCCCCCACACCCTCTGCCTGCCCCAGGGCTGGAGCTGGATGGACTCTGCCCTGAGAAAAACATCCCAGAAACTTGTCACTCATATCCAAGCTGTAAAACACGACGAGAGGGTGCAAAGCCAGCGACACCTTCATTTCATTTCTGTCCATCGTGCGCTGCGCTCCCCGACAGCCGGAGACGGGGCAGAATAAAACAGCTGCTTCGCCTGACCTGTCGGCTCTTCAGGGAGCAGCACTGCCTTCGCCGTGCGAAGGTCACCTCATTAAGAGGAGCGAGAGCCATGTCCCCCCCCCCCGGGGGAGGCTGGGTGACTCCAGCCTGCTGAAGGGTGACCTTTTCTGGCGGCGCGCGGCGCGGGAGGAGACGGGGCCTGGCACGCGTGCTCCCACCCAAATGGCAGTTTAGTTCCACAGACACTTACACATCCCGAGCACTGGTTTTGAACTTTTCATTCTCACCAGCTTGTCAGCTCTTGAAGGCTGTAAGTGCCTGCGGTGTCTCCTGCTCGCTGATGGGGCGAGCATGACGCTGCTGCAAAATCGCTGTGTCCTCCCTGGCAGGATCACAGAATCTCCTGAGCTGAAGGCGCCCCAAGGATCATGGATTTCACCCTCAGGCCCTGCCCAGACCCCCAACAGCCCCACCCTGGCATCCCTGGAGCGCTGCCCAAAGGCTCCTGGAGCTCTGGCAGCCTCGGGGCCGTGCCCATTCCCTGGGGAGCCTGGGCAGTGCCAGCAGCCTCTGGGGGAAGAACCTTTCCCTGAGCTCCAGCCTGAGCCTGCCCTGGCCCAGCTCCAGCCGTGCCCTGGCTGCTGTCCCTGGTCAGAGATTCCCACCAGGAGGGAGGTCTGGGTGCATCTCTGACTGCCCACAGAGTGTCTGAGCAGAGCTGGGTCTCACTGCCTGAAAAAGCAGCTGGATGTGACCCAGAGGTGGCCCTTGGGGTGGCAGAGTGTGCATCACGCCCCAGCACAGCCCCGCTCGTGGTGCAGAGTGAACGTGGTGCCTGCTGGAGCCCCCAGCCCTGCTGCCCTCGTGTCCCTGCTGTGTCACACCCCGTGGGCAGCAGGGCACTGCCCAGCCACCGGCCCCATCCCTGTGGGAAGCACCTGATGCCTGCTGTCCCCTGCTGCCTCACAGGAGTGTTCAGGAGTTTTGTTGGTTTTGGTTTTTTTTGCCTTTCCATGTTCTCACCGAGCTGGGGAAGGAGAACGTGAACTTTCCCTGCCAGCAAGTGCAGCGCTGCGGCGCCGCGCTCCTCCTCGCTCGGCAGAGCGGGCTGGAGCACCGAGCTCCCCGGAGAGCTGCCCTTCCACCCCTTCCCGGAGCAGGACAGCCGAGGCACGCCCGCCTCCTGCCCTGCTCTGCCCTCCGCACACCTCCAGCTCTTTCTCCTCCGATGTTAATCTTGGAGGCGGTGCACAGGTCAAGTTTAATATGCTGTCCTGGGGGAGTTTCGTTTAGAGCCAGCGAGAGGGAGCCCGGCGGTTCAGCGAGGGCTTCCCGTGCGCTCCCAGAGCATCGCCAGCCTCCAAAGGCAGCAGCCTGGGCTCAGCGGGTGCCAGGGGAGGCAGATCCCCGCAGAGCTGGCTCCTACCCACGGCTCCTGCCAGGACCCGCGGCCTCTCCTCCAGCACATCCCTCCACGGCCGCTGTGCCATTGCCCCGGGCCACTCTCAGGTGCCAGCTCCGGCTCGCCCAGCTGCCCCTGCACACTCCCAGGTCCACGTGCACAGCGTGTGACACCACCCAAACCCCTGGGGACAACGGCAAAGGCACCAACCCCTCCCTCTGCCTCAGTTTCCCCAGCTAGAGAGCCGGACTCAGGGATACAGGGAGGTACCCATGGATGGTTCTGCTGTGAGATGTCTGGGGAACAGAGCCCCCCGGCACAGGGGTACCTCTCTGAAGCCTTGTTGGGGTGTCAGGGGTTTGCTGGTGGCTCCAGGCAGCCAGACCCCACCCCCGTGCAGCCCCAGAGCCCTCCCCGCCCACAGCCTGTGCTCACACTGCCCTAATAGAAAAGGACAGGCAGTAAAAAGCTGTGATGGGGATCATAAATATCCATTAAAGCAGCTTTTAATCCACCCTGTGAGCAAGAGGGCTGTGGGAGAGCGGAAGGCAGGAGCCTGGCAGGCTGTGTGTGGGGACAGGGGGCCCTCAGGGCATGGGGCATCACCCCAAAACCCCCCGAGGGCTCTCACTGCCCGGGGAGGGATGAGCCACCTCCACAGGGCGTGGGTCCAGGGCAGCTCCCCGGCTGCCACCCTGATCCTGCAGCACTCCAGCACAGCCCTGGCACAGCTGCAGAGACCTGAGGGACTCGGATCCAGCAGGGGAAATGCACTCAGTGCCCAGACAAGGCGGTGAAGCCACAGACCCCCTGCCCCCAGCACTGCTCTGGCAAAGGGGAAAGCAGGTTCCAGCCTTTGTTTGGTGCTGGGAAGCAGAGATGTGGCCCTTGGATCATGAGGGGAAAATCCTGGCAGTTCTCCATCACCCCCCCAAAAAATCCCCTCAAAGAACACTCTGTTTGTGCATGGCTGCTCATCCTCTGCTCCGTGCATCCGGCTCTTGCATCCAGCCTTTCCTGCTCTCCAGGGACAGCAGGCTCAGGGTAGCAAGGGCACCCTCTTTCCCGACTCCTGTTGATGAGTTTCTCTCCACTTTGTGTACAATGTCTTCACCTTCCTCCCTCCCAGCACTGCCACTCACTATTTATGGCTGTACAGAACAGAGCAGGTCACATCTGTGTCCTTCCTCCAGCTCCTGCACAGGACAAAGTGCCCCTGATTGCTGCTGCCTCCACACAATGCTCTGTGCCACAGCCAGCTGCAAGATGGCAGCTCCATCCCCTCGGAATCCGAGGGCTTCCCAATGCAGACTTTCCCAAAATGTACAAATTTTGAGGGGGGGGAAATTCACCCAGAAATATCAAAACGTTTCGCTGGGTTTTGATTCTGCTAAATCATTAAACAGTAAAACACTAGATAGACTAGAAATGTAGATTTGGAGTAACATGATAATATAAAAGCCTAAATGGAATGAAACCAAATGATAATGTCAAATTGAAATGTTCGCCTCTCATTGGAAAAAATCCTTTCGACGTTATTGAAACAAAATGTGAAAGTTGAAATCATTTGATTTGACACTTCTCCATAGAAAAATATCATCAGGATCGACATGTTCCCAGGAGATGCTGAGAGTTTAGAAGCTGCTCTTCTGGAAAAATGTTGCCAGACAGAAATAAAACAGAGCAAAAAGCAGCCGTGTTCTCCCTGTGCCCCTCTCTGAGCCAGAGGCTTGGCACGAGGGGAGGCTGGGAAGGGACAGGACAGGTTCTGCCCTTGACCCCCCTCCTCACACACCTGGTCCTGGCTCTGTCCCCAGGACAGTGACCTGCTGGTGGCCTGTGCCCCATCCCTGCAGGGCCAAACCGAGTGGGGACTTGTCCTTCACCCAGCTCCTCCTGCTCCTCCTGTCCTGCACCCAGCGCTGTCACAGCAGTGCCACGGCTCATGCCAGTGGGGCACCAGAACTGGAGCTCAGGATTTCACAGCAGTGCCATGGCTCATGCCAGTGGGGCACCAGAGCTGGAGCTCAGGATTTCACAGCAGTGCCACGGCTCAGGCTCATGCCAGTGAGGCATCGGAGCTGGAGCTCAGGATTTCACAGCAGTGCCACGGCTCATGCCAGTGGGGCATCGGAGCTGGAGCTCAGGATTTCACAGCAGTGCCATGGCTCATGCCAGTGGGGCATCAGAACTGGAGCTCAGGATTTCACAGCAGTGCCATGGCTCATGCCAGTGGCACACCAGAGATGGAGCTCAGGATTTCAGAGCAGTGCCATGGCTCATGCCAGAGATGTCCAGCAGCACCAGAACTGGAGCTCCAGGATTTCACAGCACTTCCCCTTCACAGCATTTTTGTATTTTTCATGCCTCCTCCTGGGTGCAGCACCTGCCAGGACAGGATGTGCTCTGAGGTGCCAACCAGGGTGGTTTGCACCCCTCTGGCACTTTCTGGGTCACCCAGTATGCAGGGGGTGGGGAGGGTGCCCAAAGACCAGCAGCAAGGGAGATCCCCTCCTCTGCACATGCCTTGATAACCTGGCACCTGCCTCCAGAAAATACTGCCTTAGGGGTGTGTCCCAACCAGGATCAAGGAATCATTAAGGTGGGAAAAGGCCTCCAAGACCATCAACTCCAACCTTCAGCTGAACACCCCTGTGCCCACTGAACCATACCATGAAGTGCCACATCCACTCACTCTTCCAGCACTTCAGGGGTGGTGACTCCTCCAGTGCCCTGGGCACTGCCAGTGCTTGACCAGTGAAGAAATTTTCCTAATACCCAATCTTGCCTGGGACAGCCTGAGGCCATGTCCTCTTATTCTGTCATTCCTAGCTGGGAGCAGAGCCCAACTCCCACCTGACTCCTCCTACCAGGGAGCTGGAGAAAACAAGAAGGTCTCCCTAGAAAATCGCTGTCCCAAACCTCCCTCCCCTGCCATGGCCTCTAGCCTGGATAGGAGTGGGTACCAGCATCCCCCTGAGCTGGGTGAGCAGGATGGAGTGGGGCCAAACCTCCCTCTGGCTCTCTCCCTCCTCCCCAGGCTGCAGAGCCGGGGCTGCTGCTAATGAAGATTTCCTGCAGCGCTTGCTTAGCAGAAAATGATTGGTTACACCCGAGCTCGTAATTAAAAAAAAGAGAGCAAGTGCACTAATGGGTATTTATTTGACTGTTACCTTGTCATGTATTTATCGATGCAGATAAATTCAAAATCATTAAATGCTTTACAGGGCCTGACAATTTACAGCCCCTGTCAGTGCCCTGCCTCTGCGGCAGTGGAGCAGCTCAGCCACGGGCACACACAGCCCTGGGCCCCCAGCCCAGCTGGGGCACTTGGGAGCAGCAGCCCAGCAGGCTGTGACTGAGTGTGGTGTATAAAAATGGTGCTGAGGTGATGCTGTGTCATGGTCTGTGCTCCACAGGGACTGTGGTGACAGCCACAGGTCTCTGCTCGGGGCTGGAGGTGCAGCCAGGGTGTGATGGGCACCTTTGGTGCTCCAAGGAGGGTGATTGGAGCTGAATCCCCAGCTCCCAGCCCCCAGCCCCACCTCAGACATCCCTGACAGCCCCAGGCAGATGGGACTGGAGTTGCCTTGGGGACACCACGGGGCTGGAATAATTTCTCACCTCTGCGTGCAGGTGGAAAACTCCAGGCGAGCAGACACGAGCTGCTGGCACTGCTCGCAGGCCAAACGTGAGCCACGGGTCCTCAGCAGAGGGGAGCTCACCCTCTGCCTCCTTCCTCGGGCTGGCAATCCCTTTCCATGCCTCTCCATTACAGAGCTGATGAGGACAGTGGGGAGGGAGGAAGGATGAACATTTTTTCCTGCTCTGTCACAAGCAGCAGGGCAGCCCAGAGAAGCCACAAATCTCCAGAGAGCATCTCTGTCTCTCGAGACTTATCAGGTGTGCAGGGGGAGACAGGGGCATCTCTTGACTCGGTGTTTGCATAGCAACAAGGCCCTGATTACACAGCCCCTAATTACCTGATTATCCCCATTAGTGGAGGCAGGGAGCCCCCTCTTCTTAACACACCCACAGGCAGCCTGGGCTGGGGCTGAGTGGAAGCGTCTCCTTGCTCTGGGCGGTGTCACCAGCATGTCACAGACCCCTGGAGCAGCACCTGGGCTGCCACAGCCTCCTGCCCTTCAGACAGGTCTGTCCTGAGCAGCCACAGCAGGGACACACCTGGGCACCACGGGCTGGCTGTGCCCCGTGTGCACACCTGTGCTCACACTCCCCGCATGTGCATGGAGCTCTGCCCGTTTCCTTGGGGTTACCTGCAGGATGGTTTTGCCTAGGGAAGCAGTCCTGAAATGAGGAGTGGGATTTTCTCCCAAGATCCCCTCAGCACGGGGCAGAGTGAGCAGCAGCAGTCACCCTGCTCCAGGGCAGAGACACAGCCCTGGTGGCACTCACCCTGCCTGCTGCCAGGCCACCATCCCCTGACCCAAACCTGATCTTGGGACCGGGTCTGAACAGCACCACCTCCAGTGCAGACACCCCACCTGCCTCTCCTGAACCCAGATTCGATGTGGCAGGCCCCAGTGCTCAGTAGGGACCTCTGAAGGGTGACATCCGACTCCCAACCCCTGGAGCGTCTCTGCGTGGCGAAGGGCCGGGCTGGCACCGGCTCAGGGTGAGCACAGCTGGCAGCGCTGCAGGCTGGCCCCAGGCACAGCTGGGAATAGCCTGAGCACCCTGAGCTCTGCTGCAGCGCGGGAGGCAGGAGCTGGGCATCCCCTGCTGCCCCTGCCCGCAGCAGAGCAGGAGGATGCCTTGGAGTGGCTCCCTAGAACAGAGGCTGGGCCAGGTTAAGAGAATAAAGTGGGGATTTATTAAAGGTCTTCAAACAGGTACACATTGGGCAGTCAGAAGCCTTCCAGAGGCTACATCCAAGATGGATGATGGTCATGAGTTTTTCAGACAATTATAAGTTTTGTCCATTTACATATCAGAGGTTAATCCCCCAATTACAGCTTCAGGTAATGAAGTCATTTACCCCCAGTTTGCTCCCCCCAATTCATTTTGTTTATATTTTCAGAGCCTGAGGCTGCAGGGTATCCTTGAATTTCAGGTCCAGAGGGATTGTCTGACCAAAATGCAAAGACAGTGACTAACACTCTATATGGAGTTTAGAGCTCTGCACTAAAGCAGTACAGGACCTAAAAAATATAAAGGCTGCAATCCTAAGGCATCAAGGAGGTGTTAACGGCGGGCTGAGAGCATCCCGGTGGGCTGGGAGGAGGCTCCTCACCCACCGGGGGTGGATGGGCAGCGGCGGGGGCTCGGGGACAGGGGACAGGCTCCCGGAGCCGCGGGCATTGTGCTGGGAGCAGGCGGCGTGGCAGCAGGGCCCCCGCATTGTTCGGGAGAGAAAAGGCAAGAACTGGGGCTCTGTGTGTAAGTAGGTCACACGCGAGGCTGGAGACGAGGCCACGGGCACAGACTATAAATGCAAGAGTGAGAAAGAGAGGGAAAAGGGGGGTTGGGATGGCTGGGAACGGGCAGGAAGAGGAGCAGGGGGGCTTGCACACACAGACAGACAGACAGACAGACAGACAGACAGACAGGCAGGGCCATGTCCCTGCGAGCTACAGAGGTCTCTGCAGCACCTTTCTTTTCTGCTCCATTGCCACCCCTGCAGTGTGGGAGATCAAATCCTCTCCTGACCCCCTTGCCCAGCACAGCCCAGTGTGGGAGCTGCTGCCTGCTGGGATCCGTGCAGGGAGCGTGGCCACAGCCCCACAGCCCCTGGCTGTTCTCACTGCTGGGAGCACAGCGGGCTTTATCCTCACAGCAGCCACAAGCCATAAAATCACCCTGTGACACAGAGTCACACCAGGGCTGGGGCAGAGCTCAGCTGTGGGTGCCACCATCGCTCCAGGGACACGTGTCCCTCTGCCCCCCAGCAGCCCCCCGTGTCCCCGTGTCAGGCTGGGTGACCCCAAGACACCCCATCGTACTGGGAGCACATGTCCAACCATCCCAGAGTGGAGGTGGGGAATGATCCAACCTGGGGCACCATCACTGTGTGGGACACACCACCTGCAAACCCCATCGACAGCAGGGGCACGGCAGAGCTCTCCCAATGCCCCTGACAGCAGGGGCACAGCAGTGCTTAAAGGCCCTGAGAACAGGGGCACAGCAGAGCTCCCTAAAGCCCCCCAGGAGCAGGGGCACAGCAGTGCTCCCCAAAGCCCCCCAGGAGCAGGGGCACAGCAGTGCTCCCCAAAGCCCTCTGACAACAGGGTCACAGTGGTTCTCCTCAAAGCCCCCCAAAAGCAGTGCTCCTCAAAGCCCCCAAGAGCAGGGTCACATCACTGCTCCCCAAAGCCATCAGACAGCGGGGTCAGAGCTGTGCTCCCCTAATTCCCCCATACAGCAGGGGCACAGCAGTGCTCCCTAAAGCCCCCAAGGAGCAGGGGCACAGCAATCCTCCCCTAAGCCCTGCAGGAGCAGGGGCACAGCAGATCTCCCTAAAGCCCCCCAGGAGCAGGGGCACAGCAGTGCTCCCCAAAGCCCCCAGGAGCAGGGCACAGCAGAGCTCCCCAAAGCCCCCCAGGAGCAGGGCACAGCAGTGCTCCCCAAAGCCCCCAGGAGCAGGGCACAGCAGAGCTCCCCAAAGCCCCCCAGGAGCAGGGGCACAGCAGTGCTCCCCAAAGCCCCCAGGAGCAGGGCACAGCAGAGCTCCCCAAAGCCCCCCAGGAGCAGGGCACAGCAGTACTCCCCTGCTGCCCCCTCCCCCTGCAGCACCTGATGCTCCAGCACATGGTCCATCCCTGCATCCTGCAGCCTGTGGGGTTGGGAAACGCTGAGCACAGGCAGAAAATGCCTTCCCAGCCCCCGCGGTGATCAGCTGGTGCCCCCAGGCAGGAGGTGCAATTAACCTTCTCTTGACAAGAATAACTACCAATGTTATTATCGATCATAAAGTTGCCCAGCCCTCTGCAAGCCCCAGCCACAGGATGGGATTGGAGGTGGCGTGGAATGGGAGCAGAGCGTGCAGAAGGGAAGGCAGAGGATTTGCAGCATCCCAGCGTGTTCCTGGGGCACGTGGAGTGGAGCAGGGAGACATCTCCACAGCCTCCCACCCTCACAGCCCACACAGCCACGCCTGCCTGCACGGCTCCGAGGCGGGCTGGGAGTCCCCAGACCTGGGGATGGGCCGGGCCAGGAGGACGCCTGGGCTGAGACACACTAAAAGGCAGCAGGAATTAGGGAATGGATAAAGGAGCCTTGACAAAGCTTAAAAATTGAATATTAAATGATGTAAAGGTGCAAAGTAAAGACATGAAAAAAACTCCCTGGTCTAATCCAGCGCTCTAGCTCAGCAAGGAAAGGTGAGCTTTGGGTTCCAGGTGTTCCAGGAGCTGTGTAATTGTGGGCTGTGCATCAGGCAGTGACATTTCTTAATTCCAACCTGCACCTCATCACCCATGGATGTGAACCAGGGATGGGTCACCTTGGGATAAATCACTTTGGCCATGCAAGCCATGGGGTACCTGCACCCGCGGGGCTCTGCCTGCAAATGGGGCAGCCCCAGAGCCCGGGGAAGACACGATCCAGAGGGATGTGACAGGGACAGGGTGTTGTCCTTTGGCATCCAGACTGAAACGGCTGCAAACAGCTTGATCACTGTGTAATTATGCCAAAGAACTGGTCGCTCACTGAGGGACTTCTGCAGGATCTGTGGAAAAGCTTTCCTTTTTTTGCAATGGGAACCAAGAGTCTGGAAATTCTCAGGGTAAAAAATATTTCTGGGCTTGGTTAGGAAAATCGGGTTTTGGCTGCTGGGAAGCCAGGCATGTTCACCATCTTCTGTCCTGACAGCTTTTGTTTGGGGTTTTTCATTTGTGAAAGGAAAGGTTTGGCAGGGAGGGGAGAATCTGATGGCAATGCAGGGGAAAGGAGAAAAAGAAGATTTCTTCACAAAATTACAGTGGAAAATAACCAGAGGATTTTTTTTTTTTTTTTTTAATTTTAAATTGCCTGGTTTGAGCCTCCCTGCTGGAGGGGCTGCCAAGGCCTCCCTCCCAAGCCGGGTGTGCTGGGGGGTTGTCCGTGGGGCCGAGGGGACGCCGTGTGCTCCCATCCCTTCCTCCCCTCGGAGCTGGGGCCACCGGCAGCGGCTGCCAGCGCTAACCCAGATTCCAGGGGCGTCGTGCTGCTAAATTGGCAGCATGCAAGAGACGTGTCACCTGGGTGACAGGGTGTCTCTGACTGCCGGCGTGTTTGAATACACGGCGCTGTGTGCTAAATACTCCCATCATTACGGCTGAGCTGGAGACACCGAGTGTGAAGGTTCCCTGGCTATTCGGAGGAGGATGGAGGCTGGATTTGGAGTGCACATGGCAGGGAATGTCCCTGCCTGGTCACAGTGGCCAAAGCCCTGCTGTCCCTGTCCCCAAACCCTGCTGTCCTCATCCCTAAACCATCCTGTAGCCATCCCCAAACCCTCCTGTCCCCAAACCCTCCTGTCCCTGTCTCCAAACCCTCTTGTCTCTGTCCCCAAACCCTCCTGGTCCCATCCCCAAGCCCTCCTGTCCCTGTCCCCAAACTCTCCTGTCTCTGTCCCCAAACTCTCCTGGTCCCGTTCCCAAACCCTGCTGTCCACATTCCCAAACCCTCTTGTCTCTGTCCCCAAACCCTCCTGGTCCCATCCCCAAGCCCTGCTGTCCTCATCCCCAAGCCCTGCTGTCCACATTCCCAAACCCTGCTGTCCACATTCCCAAACCTTTCTGTCCCCATCCCCAAACCCTGCTGGCCTTTGGAAGCTGCCAGCACCTGGATGGAGTTCCAGCATCTCCCCAGGAGCATGTCCTTGCTCTCCTGACCGTCTCCAAACTCCTGCAGGCTGGTGGGAGCTACCTTCGGCTGAGCACCAAAGCAGGGAGCAATTAATCGCCCCTTTTGTTGAGAAACAGCTGAGAAACCGCAGCCCGAGGCTGGAGTCAGAGCCGGCCCTGCGGTCGCAGGGGGTCCCGGGGGGACGCAGATGCCAGGCGGGAGGAGCCGGGTGTCTCGGCCGCAGATGGGGAGGGGAGCGGGGAAGCCGAGGAGACAACCGGAGACAACCGCAAGGGTCACCCGACCCCGGGGACGGTGTTCTAGGCGGCGAGAGGGAGGCTGGGCTGGCGAGGGAGAAGCCGCTTCCCCCTCCTGAGCCCCTTGCAGTGCTGTGTGAGAGGGTGCTGGGACAAAGAAGCCTCTGTCCCCTCTGCAGTGTGACAAGCCAGCTCAGGTCCGTGTCAGCCAGCCCGAGGCTCAGGGACGGCAGCACCGCGGGGGATTTGCAGTCTGGAGCCTTCTGGTGGGTGGGTGACACCAGAGGTGGCTGCTCCAGCCCCATCCTGCCTCTCCTCCAGAGAAGCAGCACCCAGCACTCCCAGCCCTCGCCCTCCGGGGCTCCTCCAAGCCGTTCCCGGGGCCCTTCCCCACCCGCCCTGCCCGAGGGTGGGTGTTCATCGTGCTTGTGAATCCAACGCAGTGGATCCACCCCAGCTCCCTCCTCGTGGTGGAGCCAGCCCCTGCCCCTGTCCCAGCTGCCCAGAGAACATTTCAGGCAGCAAAGGAGTGAGCCACAGGGCAGGACAGTCGATCTGCAGGGGGACAGGGGACAGCCTGTGCCATCCCAAGTGATCAGGAGCCCCAGGCTGCAGTAGCACCGTCACAGCAAGACATCTCTGCTCCCAGCAGGGACAGTCCCAGTCTCACCAGAGAGGGACAAGAGGCCACATCCATGGATGCACAGCTGGCTCCAGCCACGCTGTGCTGGGCACTGCTGAGGCCACACCTCCACTTCTGGGGTCAGTTTTGGGCCCCTCATGGTATGAAGGACATGGAGGAGCTGGAGCATGTCCAGAAAAGGGAACGGAGCTGGGGAAGGGTCTGGAGCCCCAGGAGAGGCTGAGGGAGCTGGGAAGGGGCTCAGCCTGGAGAAAAGGGGGATCAGGGGGGACCTTGTGGCTCTGCACAACTCCCTGCCAGGAGGGGACAGCCGGGGGGTCAGGCTCTGCTCCCAGGGAACAGGGACAGGAGGAGAGGGAACGGCCTCAGACTGGGCCAGGGCAGGCTCAAGGCAGATATTATGGAAGTTTCTTCACTGAAAGAGTGGTCAAGCCCTGGCACAGCTGCCCAGGGCAGTGGTGAAGTCACCATCCCTGGAAGTGCTCAAAAAATGAGTAGACATGGCACTGGTGACATGTTTTAGTGGCTTTGAGGGATTCAATTGAAGGTTGGACTTGGTGACCTTGGAGGTCTTTCCCAGCCCCAATGATGCTGAGATACTTCTGGACCTGGCAAACATCAGCCAGGTCCTGGATCTGCTTCCCCTGCAGCTGAACCCTGGTGTCTGCCAGCCCTGCTCCAGGCTGCAGCTGGAGGGGAGAGGGAGGCCCAGCCCGAGGCTCAGGGATGTGTATTCTGCTCATTGCTCACAAATACTAATGGCCCAGAGTTATTAATATTGCCACTGTAGTCATATCTGGGTAATTACTGCCATTAACCACCAGCAGAACTATTGAGTTCCCCTAATCAGTGCATTATAATAATTGGGACCAAGTGTTTTATAGATCCAGACGTTAATTCCTTCCTAACACCTCTCCCTCCCCTGGAGCTGCTCCTCCCTGCTCAGCTCCAGCATCTCCAGCCCAAAGCTGCTCCCAGTGTCCAGCTGCAGGGTGGTCAGCCCAGGATGACCCATGCTTTGGGATGCCCCATGCTCCATCCAGCGGGAAATCATTGGTGTAGGAATTTCAGGTGTCCAGGCTGTGGAGGTGGAGGTGGGACTCTAAGCAGGTCTTGCAGGACAGTCTGCAAGACCTCAGCTGCCTTGGCCGAGAGCTGGTGGCTGTTGGGGGCTGACTCAAAGGGCTCAATGAGAGGAGCATCTTCTCCTCCAGCCCTGGAGCAGAGGTGGGAGCTGCTCCACATCCTGGGTGACCAGGGACCCCACTCCTTGCCAGCCCTGCTCTCCCTGAGCACCAGGGGCTGTGCCCTCACGTGTGGCCCAGCAGCAGCTCCAGGACAGGAGCTGGGGCTGTGCCCTCACGTGTGGCCCAGCAGCAGCTCCCAGGTGCCTGGAGGCAGCAGGATGGACGGAACAATTCGGCTGTTCCTTCTGCTGGGACAGAAATCTGCTGTGGGGGGAGTTAATTGCACAGTCTGCTATTTACACCCGGCTCCTCTTGCTCTGGAAAGCTCTTCCCTGCTGCAGCCATCTGGGCCTTGGAGCCCAGAGCTGCCTTGGCCCAGAGCTGGTGGCTGTTGGGGGCTGACTCAAAGGGCTCAATGAGAGGAGCATCTTCTCCTCCAGCCCTGGAGCAGAGGTGGGAGCTGCTCCACATCCTGGGTGACCAGGGACCCCACTCCTTGCCAGCCCTGCTCTCCCTGAGCACTGGCAAGCCCTGGCTGTCCCCGAGGGATGCCCAGAGCAGGCAGAGCCAGGCTGGCTCCAAAAGCAGCGTCTGCCACAGCCCTTTGGGCCACGTGCTGGGGACAAAGTGGGTCCCACAGCGAGCCCTGGAAGGGAGGGCTGGGCTTGAGGGGCAGAGCAGGTCTGCAGCCCCCCAGGACAACTCAGCCCCTGTCTACAGAAGATTTGTGACTGCTTTGTGACAGGGAAGGCATAACCATGTGTCTTTCAGAGCTGGCCTGAAATCAAAAATCCCTGGAAATTCTAATAAATATAAAAAAGGGAGGGAGGAATTTTTAGGGTGGCGGTTACACCAAAGGTTTGGCTGTGCCCAAGCCAATGCATTTCCTTCCAACCACAGCCATTTCACAGAAATCTTTTTTGATGTTTAGCAAAATAAAATTAAGGGAAACTTTGAAACAAAGTCATTTGGAAGAGAAAAAAAAAATCAAAACATTTCAATCTGAATAGGCTGAAATTAAATGTTTTGATCTTTTGGGGTTTTTTTTCCCTCCAAACAAACCATTCAGCAGAATCGACATATTCATCCAGAACCTTTTGGTGTTATCAAATCTGAATTTTTGTTTTTATATCTTAAAAAAAAAAATAAATCAAGCCCTCCCAGCTCTAGCCAGCCTGGCTGTTTAGAGTTCCTCGCAGGCAGAGATGTGTCCTCAGTGGGAGCTCCGTGGTGGCTTTGGAGGGACCCTTCTGGGTGGCTGTGAGTCCTGAGGGGAGAAATTCCTCCCTGCGGAGCAGAGAGCAGCGCTGGAGCCGCGCTGGAGCACAGCCCTCACCCTCCTGGCCAGCCCACAGTGGGACCCGGTGGCCAAGGGACAGCGCTGCCACAGGGAGGACACGGCCTCGTCACCCTGGGAGGGAGGAGCCAGGTGAGAGTCGCTCCCCTGGGCCCCGGCAGGTGAGAGCTCAGAGCGATGCAATCAATAGTGCTAATTGCAAAGGCAATGTCTAGCAGAAATAAGATGGTTATTCTGCATCACTGGGCACTCTTACAATCAAATTGTCCACAGACAATTAGCTGAGCAGGAGAAATAGGAATTAGGTTTCTAATTGTTCTGCTGGTGAAAGGCATTTCGGAGCACTCGGAGGACTGGAGGAGGGAGAGGTTCGCATCTCTGCCGGGCTGCAGGAGCCGCCATCCCTGCCGTCATTCCCAGAGGGATAACCGAGCCAGGGAACGGGGGCTGCAGCTGGGAAGTACAGACGGCTTCTTGGGAGGCTTTGGCCGACGCTTCTGTTTCACGGCTGGGTTACTCATTCCTTTCATTCAGCCTCCTGCACCAGCGAGCAGGCAGCGCTCCACGCTGCTCTCCGGGCTGGCACCGCGCTCCTGCACAGCCCCGGGCATCCCCCGGCTCGCCCCGGGCTCCGGACACCTCCCACCCGCCATCCCCCCGCCGGAGGGACCCGTGCCAGCAGCGCCGTGTGACGAGGCAGGGGGCAGGAGCCACCCTCCTGTCCCCAGATCCCATCCTGAGCCTCCTCGCAGCCCACGTCCCGCTGGATGGCACACTGAGAAAGGCGGGGGAGGGAGCGCTGGGATCCTTCTGATTGTTATTAATGCTGCTGTTGACTCACGCTGGTGGGTGTCTGCGGCTCGAGGGAGTCTCCTGCTGCCGCAGCTCCCGGGGCCGCAGCCTGAGGACAATGGGAATCCTCCCGCCTCTGCTCCCGGGGCTGATGGGGAGCGCCCGCAGCGTCCCTGCTGCCTGCGGGGCCCGGCTGCGGCGGAGGGATGGTTCTGCACCTCAGCTGTCCTTGCACCCACCCACGGGGGGGCTGTCCTTCGGCATTCTCGCGGGGGGAGTGGGGACCGTGGGGCTGCAGTGTCCCGGGAGGGGCAGAACCCCCCGTGGGGTGTCACATCTGCATCAGTGCTGATGGCAGCAAGCTGTCCTGGGGCAGCAAAACCTGTCCTTGGGCTGGGGGAAAAGAATTCTGGAAGCCCCCAGTGAAGAGAGCAAGATCTGAGAGCGCTTCCCCCTCCCTCCACCTCTCAGGGCACGTCCCTCATCCCGCTGCTGACCACCACGGAGAGGACAGTCCCAAGCAGTGCCAAAGGGATTTGTGAGGGGTTTTCCCTCTCTGCTTTCCTGTCCCCAAGGCCTGTGACAGGGTGCTGGGCTCAGAGCACCCTGACCCTGCCAGGGGAGCAGGGCTGGCTGTGACCCCAGTGGGACACGCCACAGGGACCTTCTCTCCTGACCCCATGGGTGCTTTAGGATGCAGCACCCCCATGGGCTGCAGAGCCAGCAGCATTCCTTTCCTTCCAGCAGCAAAGGCAGGAGCAATGGAGGGGTTCTGTGGACCCAGATCAGTCTCCTGCAGGCAGAGGTGACCATCCCAGTCCCTCCTGCCCCCCCATTGGACATCCACTGTCCCAGGTGAAGATCCACGGCAGCCATCCCCTGGCAGCGAGGATCAGGGCTCAGGGCATCTCCTGCTGCCCATGCCCCTCTGAGCACAGCTGGGCCCCACTGCAGCCTGGAGCTGAGCCATCTGAGCCACCCAACCACAGAAAAAATGGAATTAAAGTCACCTCAGAGAGCGTGTGGCACTGCTCAGCACGCTCACACCCTCCTGGTGTTGGCGTGGGCACTGTGGTTTCTCCACAGTTGGAGGCAGGATGTGCTGTGTCCTCCAGGAGCAGCCATGGACACGCTGGAGTCCCACCATGGATGGAGGGGCCGTGGCAGCAGAGCCAGAGCTCCCTGCCTGTCACAGCAGAGATGGGGACAAGCTCATAGTCCCAAAAGGATCGGCCCCAGGTGATGCTGCTGGTGTGGGAGTACAGTCAAATACAGCCCCACAGGTTTATTCTCTCTCTCTCACACACACACATATATATACATATATACATATATATACATATATATATATATCCCCTTTGCCTTTGAGTCACCAGTGTTGAAACCTTCCCTGCCAAGAGCCTTCTGAGAAATATCCTCCTCCCCCTCCCTGCTTCTCCTTCTCTCTTTCTCTCTGTAGCATTCGGGCTAATTTTATCTTCTGTCTTTCATCTGCCTGTGTATCTACCACTCCTGACAAAAAAGAGATTTTCACAGATTTTGCTAGTGCTCACCAGCTCTAAAAGCTTTCATCTCCCTCCGACGACGAGCGCATGTCATCTGCTCGCTCCAAATTACAGCAGAGGCCTTCACACTCAATCGGAGCATTTTCTGCCTAATTTCCCAGGCAGCCAGATTAAGTGTGGGCTCGAGGCTTGCCTGGCGTGCTCCTCAGAGCCCGCCCGCCCCTGGCTCCCAGGGCTGGCCCCGGGGAAGCCCAGGGCTCCCCTGGCCCTGCCTGCAGCCCTGCACGTCTCCGAGCAGACGTGCAGCAGCGGTGTCCCCAGGTGGCACAGAGCCCGGAGCTCTGCCCAGCCAAGCCAGGGTGTGAGAACAGCTCTGAGGCTCAGGGAGCCCCTCAGCACCAAACCCACCGTGGCAGGGGCTGGTGCAAGTCCAGGAGGCAACAGCAGCATTTCTGCGTGACGCCCAGGCTGGCTGCAGCAGCAGCAGAGGAGCAGCAGGTGAGGGTTTAGCTCCCTGTCACTGCCACCACCGTGATCCCCAGGATGCTGATGTTCTCTCTGGGTGCTTTGCTGCCACATCTCAGCTCTGGCTGCTGCCAAGGTCAGAGCTGTGGTGTCCACACCAGGAGCAACTGTCACGCTCTGCCCAGGTGGGCTGTCCTTGGCACACAGCCCCCTGTGGGCACCCCTGAGCACCAGAGAGGAGGCAAAATGAAAACACTGCTGTGTTTAAACATAGCAAAAAAGCCAGCACAGGGACCATGGAATAGAAACCCAGAATGGCCTGGGTTGTAAGAGACTTTAAAGATCATCTTGTTCCACCCCCTGCCATGGGGACACCTCCCACTGTCCCAGGCTGCTCCAAGCCCTGTCCAGCCTGCCCTTGGGCACTGCCAGGGATCCAGGGGCAGCCACAGCTGCTCTGGGCAACCTGAGTAAAGAATTGCTTCCCAATATCCAGTCTAAGCCTTTTCTCCTTCAGTTTGTCACCATTTCCCCTTATCCTGTCACTCTGGGCCCTTGAAAACAGTCTCTCTCCATCTTTCTCATCAGCCCCTTCAGGCACTGGAAGGCCACAATTAGGTCATGATGAAGTCTTGTCTTCTCCAGGCTGAACAATCCCAACTCTCCCAGCCTTTCCTCCCAGCAGAGCTGCTCCATTGCTTCAATCACCTCCATGAGCCCCTCCAGCAGCTCCAGAGGTGGGGCAGAGCCCCAGTGCTGGGGGCAGCTCTGCAGGTGAGGCCTCACCTGAGAGGGCAGAGGGGCAGAATCCCCCCCTCCCTGCTGGGGGATCAGCCCAGCCCAGCCCAGCCCAGCCCAGCCCAGCCCAGCCCAGG
>VXBQ01011622.1:17769-46764 GCA_013400175.1 Phainopepla nitens | reverse complement strand
CAGGAGGGAGGGCTCAGTGCCCCGTGCCCCACTCACACCCAGACCCAGCACCAGCCTCCTTGTCCAGGCTCCAGTTCTGCTTCCCATCCCCGGACTCGTGCTGCTGTTCAGAGCTCTCTGTGCAGCTCAGAGCTCAGCGAGGCCGGGTGACATTTGAGAGCAGGCGCTGGGGACGGGGGGCCAGCAGCGCGGGGGGAACCCAGCACTGACAGCGGTGCCGAACCTCAGAGAACCCTCAGCAGAGCTCCTGATCCGGCTCCTCGGAGCTGACCTCCCACCTGACAAGCCAGGAGCTGCTGCTGATGCCCAGGACAGGTGGGAGGCCCAGGCTGAGCTCCCCAGCACGGGGGGCTGGCACTGCCTCTCCCCCTCCTCCGCTCCCCCCCATTGCACACTCCCCCTCTTTCTCCTAATCCCCACAAATGCTAAGATATTTAAATGTGGTATTTTCAAATCTAATCAGCGTTCCAAAGCTGTGCTGCCGCCACTCAAATTTAATTTGATCCATTTACCAACTTTGTGGTGCATCTAATCAAAGAGAGGGAACAATTAGGTTAATGTCAGGGGTCACCTCGCAGCTCCTGCTCAGCCACGGGAGGCATCGCAGTGAGGCCAGCCCTGGGGGACAAAAGCAGGAGCGTGGGGACTCTGGAGCCTGGGATGGAGGTGGCTGCAGGGCTGGAGGGTGTCCTGGGTCTGGCACATCCCAGTGTGGCTCGGGGGAGCAGCCTGGCCAGGATGATGGGCTGTGCTTCACTTCAGAGCGAGCAGGACATGGACAAGCCAGGCCAGACTTCTGAGAGGGTCCAAGCAGCTCTTGTCCTGTGTGTCCCCAACGCTGTCCCGTGATGTGCTTGGCCAAGGACTGCTGCTGCTGCTCTGGCAGCTCAGTGCACAATAATCCCGACAATCCGAGCTCTGATCCTCTCCCACATCCACATGTGGGCTCTGGATGGGGCTGGGAGAGCTCAGGGAGAGCAAAAACTCAGCCAAACTCTTTGCTGCCTTAACCAAAGCTGCACATTGTGCCTGGGGTGAGACCCCTCTGGGTCAGACTGGTTTTTTCCAGCTGGTGTTGGGCAAGACTGAGTGAGAAGGACCTGGCAGGGTCTTGGTGCAGGCAGAGCTGACAAGTCCAGGACTGTGGGCCAGGATCAGTTCTGATCTCAGGGCTGGAGATCAGGGAGTGCCAGGACATCAGGGCAGGGCAAGGAGCCCCATGAGGCTGGGGATCTTTCTCCTGCCTTACTGGGGGTTATGGCTCTAAAAACAAAATCTCTACACAATAAAATTACAGAATCCCACAATGGTTCAGGTTGGAAGGGACCTGAAAGATCATCTATTTCCAACCCCCCTGCCACGGGCAGGGACACCTTACTCTGGAAGGTGGAAGAACCATGATGTGTCTTATCTCACATTCTGTCTGTGCTCTTCACTCATATCAGGAAATGAAGGAGGTGACAATGAAGAGAAAGTGTCTTTGGTGTCATATTTTGTAGCCCCAACACGAGCAGAACAAGGATCTCTCCCTTCTCCTCCCCAACCCTGAGCACACACAGTGCCTCACCTCGCTCCTGTTGCCTCAGCCCACCCCTCAGCCATGGAGAGCTCCCCTGTGGGTGTTTGTTGGGCTTGGCTCCAGCTGCCCCCCACTCCCCAAACCCTGAGCTTGCTGCAGGGTCTCTGTGGTGTGAAGCTGAGGGGACAGGATGGGGACCATGAGGGGGACAGAGTCAGGCCAACAGGACCAGCTGCAGCACTCAGGGAGGGACAGAAAGGGGACAAGCTCCGGGCAGATGACTTCTTTCTGGTTTTAGCATCTTCTTTGAAAGACTGAAAGAAGAGGTCACTGCAGGTCACAGGAGGGGACTGTCCCGCTCTGCTCTGTGCTGCTGCAGCCTCACCTCGAGAGCTGGGGCAGTTTTGGACAGCACGACAAAAGAAGGATCTAAAGATATGAAAGAACATCCAAAGGAGGGACACGAGGATGGTGAAGGGCCAGGAGGGGCCACAGGAGGAGCAGCTGAGGGCACTTGGTGTGTCCAGCTGGAGCAGAGCACCCTGAGGGCAGAGCTCAGGGATCTGCAGCTCCTCCCGAGGGGCAGCTCCCATCTCTGCTCTGGGACAGGGACAGCAGCCAGGGCACGGCTGGAGCTGGGCCAGGGCAGGCTCAGGCTGGAGCTCAGGGAAAGGTTCTTCCCCCAGAGGCTGCTGGCACTGCCCAGGCTCCCCAGGGAATGGGCATGGCCCCGAGGCTGCCAGAGCTCCAGGAGCCTTTGGGCAGTGCTCCAGGGATGCCAGGGTGGGGTTTTTGGGGGTCTGGGCAGGGACAGGGGCTGGGGCTGGACTGGATGATCCTTGGGGTCCCTTCCAGCTGAAGATGTTCCATTCCTTCTGTCCAATTCTGTTCCATCCTTGTGCTGAGCCAGGCAGAAGGATCCTGTGTCACTCTTGGTGTGAGCAAGACAGGAGCCCCCAGCTCTGTGCTGACAAGGGAAAGGTGTCAGAGTTATTTCTGCCTCCCCCCACACAGCCCAGGACGTTCTGTGATCCTCTGATCCCAAGTGAAGGAGAGCCAGCTGTGGTGAGAGGTGGCACTGCTGTCCCCTCATCCCTGCCACAGCCCCGAGGGACCCACACTGAAGGAGGAGCAGCTCAAGAGACATCTGGAGGGTTTGGGGCACTCCTGGGGTGCAGGGGGTCATCCCAACCTTTGGTACCCACAGTCTTCACCAACACCAGCCCCTCCCAGCAGAAATGCATCGTCCTCCAGCTGCAGCACTGGGGAAGTCTCTGCTCTGAGCTGGGGTGGAGGTCTGGGAGCATCAGGTGTTTAACTTGAAATGGACTGAAGTGGAAAATAAGCTCTTTTCCCATGGAATTCCTAACCCAAACTTTAACTGCTGCAGTAGAAAACCCTCAATCCCTCAAAACCACAAGAGAAGAAGGGGAAAAAAAAAAAAAAAGCACTAATACAAGAAGAAAGGCTGGGAAAAGCTGGGGCAGAAAACAAACCAAACCTACAGAAAATGGAAATCAAACCCACCCAACTTTTTTTGCTACAACAATACACATTTTTTCAGGATTTTTATTTTCCACAGAAGAAATCCTCTACCACTCCAGCAGCAGCCCCAGCACCTTGGCATGTTAATTCCTAGCATCCTTTCCCCAAGCCACAGGCACAGAATTCCCATTTCACTGCTCCCTGACACAGAGATACCCTGGAGATGGGCTCACAGCCCCTGGCTGGGCATCACCTTCTGACTTGGCACTGGCAGGATGCCAAGAGGGAGAGTAAAATCCAGGGAAGAGCCTCTTGGTGCCCATCCCCAGGGGATTTGCCATCTCTGGAGAGGGAAGATGGCACACACGTGTTCCCACTGATGTCAAGAGCAGGTCCAGCACTGCCTGTGCTGCGTGGGGAGCTCAGAGGTGACCCCCACACGTGGCTATGCTCCCAGTGTGGGCTTTGTGTGTTCCCAGTGCCTGCTGGGGGTGGAACAACCCTGAATCAGCACCTGTTGCTCCTCCAGGTTGGATATCAGGGGAAATTTCTGCATTGAAAGGGTTGTCTGGCACAGGAACAGATTGCCCAGGGCAGGGCTGGAGTTGCCATCCCTGGAAGTGTTCAAAGCACGAGTGGATGTGGTACTTCTGATGTGGTTTGTGATGGCTGGATTCAGCCAAAGATGGACTCGATGATCTCAGAGGGTTTTTCCAAACTTACTGATTCTGTGGGACAAAGACCCCTGGGATGGAGAGCAGAGTGGGGGTGGAAGCTCAGCGCTGTAGCACCATTCCCCACGCCTTTCCAATCCCCTCATACCCCAGGGACACACGGGGATACCTCCAGGCCTGAAGCACCCACCCTGCTCCATCCCACATTCCCTAAAATCTCCTTTCCCGTGGCTGTTGCAGCCTCTCCTGCCCGCTCCCCTGCGTGCTCCCCGACAGCAGCAGGATCCCCAGGGCCGGGGCACACGCCCAGAGCCATGGCCCAGGTCCCACACTGCCAGGACATCACTGTGGCACTGACCCGAGCCACGTCCCAGCCTGTGGTGGCTTTTCTGTCCCCACAGGGTTGCAGGGATGGCTCTGCACTGTGATTTAAATACAAATGCTTTGCAATCTGTTGCAGACCAGGGGTTCTTGGCACAGCTCCCCTGCCCAGGGCTCAGGCACAGCTGGGGTTTCCCAGCTCAGAGCAAGGGAGGAATTTTGCCCCACGTCCCCTGGAGGCTCTGCCCAGCTCGTGCTTGGTGCCCCACCCCACACCTGGGGGCTGTGCCCTGGAGAGGGGTGGAAGGAGAGGAAGGGAAGCCCTGGGAAAAAGGGGAATGAGGGGCAAACCTTCCACAGGCATTCCTCCTGTGGGCAGGAGGGTGGGGAAGCCACTGTGGCAGGCAGGTGCCCAGAGGCTCTGCCAGGACCTCAGTGCCCTCACTGTCACACCAGGGCTGACCACGATGGGAGCACTGGAAATGCCACTCTGGACCCTCTGCGCTGCCTGCTTTGGGCTCAGTGCCAACCCCAGCCCAGCACACTCCTCCCTGAGCCCTCTCCATTCCCAGGGGCTCTGGCAGGGATTTTGGAGGTTGTTTTTATCATCTCACCTTCTCCAGAGAGACTTTCTCTCCCAGAGCTGCACCACGGCTCCACAGAGCCCCGTGCTCCGTGAACCCAGAGCCCCTTCACCCCTCATCCCATTTCCTCAGGGACCACAGCAGAGCCGGGGTCTCTGCAGCACAGGGGATGGGGAAACGGGAACCAAACAGCCTCCTGGAACCACCTGGGATTTAGGTCAGGCATTTCCCACTTGCCTGCAGGCTCCTCCCATCCCCTCCACTGCCTGGTGGCTCCCTCCTTCTCCCCTTCACCCACGGCCTGTGTCTGGCTGCATCTCCCTCCTCTCCCCGTGTCCCCTCCCCACCATGAGGGAGCTTTCCCCTTATCAAACACAGATCACACCCCTGCAGCCCAGGGGAGCTTTGTGGGTCTGCCCAGGGAGCGCTTTCTGGCAGGAGGATGGGAACAAGCTCAGCCAAGGGGTGGGAGAGCCTGAACTAACTGAGGGAGCTGGGAGAAGGTGACAAGGCCTGGCAGCACGGGCACCCTCTACTCCTGTGTGAGGATCCTCTTCTCATCGTCTCCCATCCCCTCTCCCTGCTGCTTTTCCCATTTGTCCCTCTCCATCATCCTCTTCCCTCCTTGTCATCCCATTCCCTCTTCTCCATCCCCTTCCCCCTCCATCATCCAATTTCCTCTCCATCATCCCATTCCTTTTTATCATCCCATTCCCTCTCCATCATCCCATATCCCCTCCATCATTTCACTCCCTCTCCATCACCCCATTCCTTTTTATCATTCCATACCCTCTCCATCATCCAATTTCCTCTCCATCATCCCATTCCCTCTTCATCTTCCCTTTCCTTTTCCATCATCCAATTTCCTCTCCATCATCCCATTCCCTCTTCATCTTCCCTTTCCTTTTCCATCATCCAATTTCCTCTCCATCATCCCTTACTCTCTCCATCCCCTCTTTTTTCATTCATCATCCCCTTCCCTCTCCATCATCTCCTTCCTTTTCCACCATCCATTTCCATCTCCACCATCACGTCCCTCATCCGTCACCCCATTCCCTCTCCATCACCATCCCTTTCCCTCTCCACCACCCCATTCCCACTCCATCATCATCCCTTCCTCCCTCGGTGCCTGCCCCGTGCCTGGTGCTCCCAGCCTGGCTCCTGCTGGCCGGGAGGGACCGGGAGGGGACCGGGAGAGACTGGGAGGGACTGGGAGAGACTGGGAGGGGTCGGGAGGGACTGGGAGGGGCCGGGAGGGATCGGGAGGGATCGGGAGGTGACCGGGAGGGGCCGGGAAGAACCGGGGCGTGCGCGGGAGCCGGGGAGCAGCGGGAACGAACGGCAGCGCGGGGGCGGCGCCGGGGAGGCGAGGAGCAGAGCAGAGCAGGAGTTTCAAAGCTGCCCCCCCGTTTGCTTGCAAGGAGTTAAGTCTGTGATGTGTTGCGTGAGCTCTGATGAGAAGCTGCCTGACATGCAGAGCTGCAATAATGAAACGTAATACACATTAATAGGACCTCCCTCTGCGTGATTGCTTCTGCTCCACTGGCCCCATTGAAGATTTCACTTTTCTTTCAACAGTCAGAATAACAGAATGTGACATTAAGTCTTTTACATGCAGCAATTTATTTTAAAATATTGGGGCACTCAAAACAGTATCCAGAATGTTAAATAAGATATGCATGAGATGGAAATCAGAGCAGCACCGCAGTGAGGAGACAGGAGTCAGGCAGAGCCTCTCGCAGGCTAAGCAGCTCCACTTTTTTTTTTCTTAATTGCTGTTTAAGGCACAAATAAATGGCCAAGTTGCAGAGAGCTCTGCAGCGCAGACCATCTGATCCTCTGAGCTCCCAGGTCCACGTGGGGAACCAACAGCCACTGTTCTCACCTATGCCAAGGTCAGGGGGATGGCACAAAACCCTTCTGCCATCCCAGGCCAATGGTGCAGCACCAAACCTGCCACAGGCCAGGAAGTGCTTGGACAACGTGCACAGGGTGGGATCAGAGAGTCAGAGGCTCAGGGAATCATGGAATGGCTTGGGTTGAAAGGGAAGGGATCTAACAGATCATCTCATTCCCCTCTGCCACGGGCAGGGACACCTCCCACTGCCCCAGGCTGCTCCCAGCCCCGTCCAACCTTGGGCACTGCCAGGGATCCAGGGGCAGCCACAGCTTCTCTAGGCACTGTGCCAGGGCCTGCCCACCCCCACAGGGAAGGATTCCTTCCCAAAATCCCACCTAACCCTGCCCTCTGGCAGTGGGGAGCCATTCCCCTTGCTCTGCCATTCCAGGGCTTGTCCAAAGTCTCTCCTCATCTTTCCTGTAGCTCCTCCNTCCATCCCTCTGCTCATCCTGGTGCCTCCTCTGGACTCTCTCCAGCAGCTCCAGCTCGTTCCTGTGCAGGGCCCCAGGGCTGGGGGCAGGTGGGGTTTAACCTGAGAGGGGCAGAGGGGCAGAATCCCCCCTCCCCTGCTGCCCCCACAGCAGCCCAGGGGGGTTCTGGTGACATTTGTGCCCCTGCCTGTGTCAGAGGACCCCCAGGAGCACTGGAACACTGAGCTACACATTCATATTCTGCAGGTCTAGTGCCTTTATCACCAGCAATCTAAATGAACCAGGAGTCTGTTACTCCAATAAACTGCATTATTGGTGAATCCTTTGTGAAAGTTCTTACTGAGCTAAGCCAGACTCAGAGCTGGATTAGTAAAGCTCAGTACTGGTGAATCCATGGCCATGGACGAGACCAGGCTCTGAGCGTGACCCACGCTTTAGGTGCAGCTGGGAGCACGACCAGACCCGAAGTGCTGGGTTGGTTTTGACCAGAAATGCAGCCCAGCCACACCCAGCCCATGTCACCCCCGAGGATCACCCAGCAAGGGGGGTTCTGTTCTGCCAAATCCCTGTCCTTTTAACACAAACCTCTCCAAGGACTTTCCTCTGTGCATGGGAAACTTCCTCTGCCTGGCACTGCCTTGCTCCATCCTGCCCTGGGTGTGATGCCAGGTGTGATGCCACCCTGACAGGCAGGAGGTGTGCACAGGGCTGTCCTTGCTCTCAGCAGTCCTTTGTCCTCTGTGGCTCCCAGCTGGGCTGAGCCCCTCGCTGAGGATTCAGTGCTGCCTTCTCACCCATTTCTTTGCCCCTCAGTAGCTCCAGGAGCATCCCCAGGTCACAGAGGCAGTAAACTGGGGACTGCCAGCAGCCCCCCAGCACCCCCAGTTCGCAGTGGGGGCACCGAGGCCATGGCAAGGCAGAGGTCCCGTGGCCTGGCTCATCCTCTAAAGGACACGTCCTTCATCCTTTGGCTTCTGACCTTTCTGCCACATTTTCAGGGTTTTCTCTGGGAGTTTTGAGCATCACAGAAAACGTTCACCAGCAGCTGAGGCCAGGGAGGGCTGGGGCATGGGGTGGGGAGGCTGCAGACCCCTCCTCCCCACTGCTGCTGGCCCAGAGAAACCCCGAGCTCTGACACCACTGTCCATCCTCACCTCCCTGGGCAGGACACATCCGCCTCAGGCAACCAGGGACACAGACATCAGCCACTGTCTGTGCCTGGACTCACCAAATCAGCTCAGGGAACACAACTGGTGGGACAAAAATCCCAGGAATGTGATGGGGTGACTGCATCCATCAACATGAAGGCAGAGGGAGAGCAGGACCTGGCAGATGCCAGGCCGGGGAAGAGAAGGCGCGGGCTGGGATGGTGATCAGAGCATTAGAGCCAGGATCCAGCACTCCCAGCAAGCTGGGATGTCCAGCAGAGCCTGTGAGGGACTCAGAGCTCCCAGCAAGGTGCCCAGGGGCCATGCTGTTGGCTGGATCTGGCTGCTCCTCCTCCCCTCGAGGTGTTCCACACTCCCCCTTCCCACCACACTGCCCAGGGGGGCTCAGGGGGCTCTTCATGGGGGTGTCTGTGTGCCCTGGGAACTGGGGGGACTCCAGGGGACCCTCCCAGGGCATGGGCCAGTTTCAGGGCACCTGAGGCCTCCCTCCCACCGAGGTGATGGGCAGTGGGTGCCACTGCAGAGCAAGGACTGGGCTCCTGCAGGTCCCCGTGCTGGGGGAAAGGCTCCAGGTAACTTCTCCAAGGCACAGCACAGCCTGAAGTGACTCCAGATGCCACTGGAGGGAGGGCAGAATCGGCTCAGGGCTTTCTCTGCTTTTTTAAGCTGCACGTATGCAGTAAAATCATTTTATAACAGCTTTGAAGGACAAAGGAGGTTTAGATGGGATATCAGGCAGCAATTCTTCCCTGTGAGGATGGTGAGGCCCTGGCACAGAAAAGCTGTGGCTGCCAGTGCCCGAGGGCAGGCTGGAGCACCCTGGGACAGTGGGAGGTGTCCCTGCCCACGGCAGGGGTGGCACTGGATGACCTTTAAAGTCCCTTCCAACCCAATTCATTCTGAGATTCTGTGACCCCTGACTTCTGCCTCAGTCCTGCACATCCTCTGAGCCCCCCAGGACAGCCCCCGCTCTGATTCCTGTGAGGATCAGTGGAAATCCTGTGCCCTGCCACACCAGACAGCTAATTACTTATTGCACCTGCAGCAAAACGACTTCATCCCTAAAGCCACCAGGCTTGTGCCTGCCAGCAGCTGGCACTGCCCGGGTGACAGGGGTTGGTGTCCCTGGTGGCAGGAGCTGCCCTCGGGGCCGGCACACCCCAGGATGGCAGCCCTGCTGCCCTGCGTGCCGATGGCTCCTTGGCTGCGCTTCCAGCACGGAGACGATTCTGTGGGGAAAATCCCCTGCGGATTCCTGCTTCAGACCAGGGCAAAGCCCATGGTGACAGTGACCGTGGTGACACTGCCCCGTCCCTGCCCCCAGGGCCCGCCCCCTCCCGTGCATGCTGAGCTCTCCGTTCTGCCAGGCTGGAATTTCCCCAGGAATCTTTTCCTGCCAAACCCCCCCTGTTTCGCATTCGTCCTCACTCGGACTGAGCTGTGCCTCAGAGCCAGGGCATTTTTCCGGGGAGGGGCTGGTGGTCTGCAGCTGGTTCTTGTCACTGTGAGAGCTGCGGGGTCCCCACGGTGCCACCTCAGGGTGGCAGGATCCTGTGTGCAGTCGGCTGGGGACCCTGTGCTCCTCCTGGAGCCCAAACCCAGCACCCCTTTGCCCCTGACGCTGGCAGCCCCTCGGGCACTGTCCGGATCCAGCCTTTCAAGATACGGTGGCAGCACCAACCCCAGGGGTTATATGGGGGTTATTATGGTATATGCCATTCCTGTGGCACACCCCAGGGTGTTTAGGGGGTTCCTGAGGGGAGCCACAGGCACCCCAAACCCCGTGGGAGGGTCTGACTGTGCTCTGCTCCCACCCCAGTGTATTGCATGCCACAAGCAGTGCAGAGCCAGGAGCTGAACTTCTGTGATGCTTGTGGGCCCCTTCCAACCCAGATATTCGGTGGTTCTGTGACCATGGCAGGGATTTACCCCCATAGCTCTCTGCCTGCTCCTGCCCCCCGTGCCAAGGCTGCACAGAGCCCGTTTAAGCCCATTTGGTTTGTGCCACAGTGCACCCCCGGTGCCACGCTCTGCCCGGGGCCCTGCTGCTGGGGCACAGGTCTGGTGGGCACAGCTGATCTGGGGGCACTCAGAGCATCCCCAGAGCCTCGTGCCACTGCACAGGGGCAAGGACGGTGTGACAGACACCATCCAGCCCCTCCTGGAGGTCACAGGGTGGCTCCAAGCAGGACTCCTGGCACATGGAAGGAAAGGGAGAACCCAGATGTCTTTCACCTGGGAGCTGAAGAGTTCCTGATACATCCCTGCCCCTTTTTCTTGCCCTGGAGCAGACCTGGGCAGGTCAGATCTCCCTGAATCACATCCCAAACTGCATTTCTCCCTGAGCCACATCCCAAACTGCATTTCTCCTCAAACCCCTGAGGCTGCAGGTTAGAGGTCCGAAGCCAAGGCCAGGGTCTGAGGGTGGAATTGGTGCTCCCTGCATTGCTTTCATAGGGTAAGGGTGAGCTCAGCCCCTCTGATCTGGGGGCTCATCCCTGCCTGGCTCCAAATCCCATCATCCTGAGGCCAGGCAGCCCCTCCCCAGCCCTGCAGACACGTGAGGGACTGTCCCCACGTGCCCTTTGCTGGCTTAAAGCACGGCTGGAGACAAGGGTTGTGCCCAGGCCAGGCCCCCCCGGTGGGATGTGACAGCAGCAGTGCTGGGAGGGGAGCCTGGGCTCCTGCTGCAGCCCCTGGCCCCGGGCAGTGTGACCAGCCCATCCCTGCAGTGTCCCCGCAGTGTCACAGGGTGTTTTCAGGGTGTTCCCTCCCTGGTGACACCTGTGGGGCTTGCAGGGCAGTGCTGTGCAGCTTGCTGCTTGCTGTGCAGCCACAGGCCGGGCACACCAGCCCTCAGCTCACTCCAGGTGGGGAAAGACAGCCTGCAGGAGCAGGAGAGCTCCAGGGAAGAGCCAGGTGCCACACACCTGGGCACGCTGGGCCAGGCAGGGGGCTGCCAGCCCTGCCAGAGCCCCTTCCCCATGGAGAAACCCCAGCCCAGCGCTGCGAGAGGGGCCTGGGAATGTGCTGGTGTCCCTCCTGCCTCCCTCCCAGCACCAGGCTTGTCCCCGTGCCAGCTTCACTTCAGTATTATTCTAATTTAGGGAACTGATGTAAAAGGCTGTCCTGGCAGTCCGACTTGGCTTGGGCCGGGGTTATTTTGGTTTAGCTTCAGTCATCTGAGGACAGGTCACGCTCCAACCCAGCCTGCCTCTGCACGGCAGGGGTGTGCGGGGGGTCCATGAGGAGGGCCAAGGAGAGCTCTGGGCACGCACAAGAGCCCCAGGAAAACTGCCCGGGGCTCCAGATGCCGTTTGGGAACATCCTCACGCCGGCACAGCCACCCTGCTGCCCTGGGGACACTCCCAAGCACGTTCCTGAGCCGGGGAAAGGCTGACACGAGCCCCGCGGGTGACAGCCCTGTCCTGAGGCGCCGTCACGGGCCGCTGCCCACCCAGAACGCCGGGCTTTGCTGCGGTTTGATGTCTCTCCCCCCTGGCAGGTCCCTGCAGCCTCGCTGGGGGAGGATTGCCCTCCGGAAGGGCTGCCTGGACCTCACCCTCTGCCGTGCCTGCGGCTGGGAGCAGCTGGCACCGCTGTGTCTGCCTTCCTCCGCCGCTGCCACCCGCTCATCCCGTGGGACACGAGTGGAACGGGGCAGCACCAGCCTGGACAGGGGCTGTGGCACCCGGGAGCGTCGGCAGAGAGGTGGCAATGGTCCCCTCCAGCACTCAGCTGCCCAAAAGTGGGGCTAGGGACTGCTGCAGGGGTGTGGGTGGCATGGCAGCGTGTGCAGGTGTGCCCTGGGTGCCCGGCTCACCCCTGGCACGTCCTGGCACGCCCCAGTGTGACCAGCCCAGCCCCACTGGCCTCAGGGTCACACATGGGGCTCGCCCTCTCTGTGGTGAATTCAGCCTGCCCAGGGGAGCTGCTGCAAACTGTAGCCAAACACAAGTCCCCCGATTTCCAGAGAATTCCCTGAACCTCCAAAGAGGAATTCAGTCCAACTTGCCACCTGGGAATGGTGCTCAGTGTGTGTGGCTCAGTGCCCTCGCTGTGTCTCCCTGCTGCCCCAGAGCTGGCCGGCTCAGGATAAAGCTGTGCCAGTGCCTCAGTGCCTGTGCATGGCACCACAGCATCTCAGGTTGCTTTCCCAGCACAAACCATCTCTCCTGCTCACCCTGGAGCCCAGCACGCAGTGGGAGTTCCAGTTTCCTGCTGGGGAAGCATCTCAGGGAGGTACAGAGCAGGGCTGCCCAAACCCACAGCATGGTGGCTGAGGGGCTCTGTGGGATGTGTCACAGCTGGGAAACCGGGTGGCAGTGAGGGAATCAGCTCTCAGGCCCAAGAAACGTGCTTTTCCTTGGATTTGAGAGTCAGGGTGCTTCCTGCACACACTGATGTGCTGTCACGCTGGAGAGCAGCCTTGCTGAGCCCTGGTTCTCATTTAGCTGAAGCCACAACTCCCTGCTGCTGCTGGGAGCTCAGGCACGTGCGCTCTGCAGAAAGGGAAAGGAGCCCCCAGGGCTTGGCACCCTCACTCTCAGCTGGGCCCAGGAGACCCTCGAGGGGGTGGGATGGCAGGACAAGCTTCATGGCTGAGAGAAGGAGCCATAGCAAAGCCATCATCGAGCCCAGCATGGTCACGGGAGGGGACTGTCCCGCTCTGCTCTGTGCTGCTGCAGCCTCACCTCGAGAGCTGGGGCAGTTTTGGACAGCACGACAAAAGAAGGATCCAAAGATATGAAAGAACATCCAAAGGAGGGACACGAGGATGGTGAAGGGCCAGGAGGGGCCACAGGAGGAGCAGCTGAGGGCACTTGGAGTGTCCAGCTGGAGCAGAGCACCCTGAGGGCAGAGCTCAGGGATGTGCAGCTCCTCCCGAGGGGCAGCTCCCATCTCTGCTCTGGGACAGGGACAGCAGCCAGGGCACGGCTGGAGCTGGGCCAGGGCAGGCTCAGGCTGGAGCTCAGGGAAAGGTTCTTCCCCCAGAGGCTGCTGGCACTGCCCAGGCTCCCCAGGGAATGGGCACGGCCCCGAGGCTGCCAGAGCTCCAGGAGCCTTTGGGCAGTGCTCCAGGGATGCCAGGCTGGGGCTGTTGGGGGGTCTGGGCAGGGACAGGGCTGGGCTGGGTGATCTTTGGGGGTCCCTTAACCTCAGCATATTCTAGGATTGAAACTCCAAAACATCCAGGATCTGTGCCTGCTGTGGTCTCCTCCAAATAAAATTTCACCCACCTCCACAAGGCTCCAGGCAGGAGCTAATGCTGAACAGGAACAGCTCCCAGGAGTTAAGGCTGAAGCTGCCTCAGGGGACTAAAACATCCCTCACTGGCAGAGGGTGGTGGCAGAGCCCCATCACTTTGTGTGTGTATTTTGGGGCCCTCCTGGCCAGTCCCACTTTGCCGTGCCCCCAAAATCAGTTCTGACCCTGAGCAAGCAGCGCATCCCTCAGGGTGCTGAGACAGCAGTGAACCAGCCCAAAAAGGTGCTGTGCCGTCCCTGGCTGTGTGTGCCAGCCTGGGCTAAAGCCCCTTCTCCCCTCCCTGTGCAGGAACACCTTGCCGCAGACCTCAGGTGCTGGCTGGGAGCAGCTCCTGTGTGAGCGTGTGCCGTGACTGCTCCAAACGCAACCCCGTGCAGTCATCAGAGGATATTTATGGTCCTTATTAAACAGCAAGGGGGAAAAAGGAGCCCTGACCCGTGCAGTGAGGAGCTGAACCCGCTGGGCCGTGCAGACAGCAGGCGCCGTCCCAACACGGACCCTCGAGCCCCGCCAGGGACGAGCGCTGCGTCTTTAACAGCAGCGGGCTGGGAACGTTCCTGGCAGGGCTGCACAGCCCAGCAGCGCGCAGCGGCGGGGATAAAGCACGGGCTTGTCCAGCTGACGGAGAAAATGCCTCTTTCTGTGCTTATTTACCGCGTCCGGGGTCAGGGTCCGCAGCAGGGGACGAGCACGTGTCCCCCTCTCCCAGCGCGGCCGCTGCCACGCAGCCCCCGGGCTGCTGCGTGCACCGCGCCTCGTGGCCGGGCACTGCCCGCCGCAGTCCGGCCAGCAGCCGGGACAGCGAGTCCCCAAGGTGCCGTGAGGGCCCGAGGTCGCGGGGAGGGCTGGGCAAGCGCCAGGAGCAGCGCTCGGTCCCATGGCTCCCAGAAAAGCGCCTCTCTTGTCTCGGCAGCCCCAGCCCATCAGCGCGCTCTGCCCTGTCCCCGCTCTGGCGGCGGCACGGGCACCCAGGTGGCACCAGCGCTGAGGAGCTCTTGCGGCGCAGTGTCCCCCCTGGGTGCCCCGGCTGCGCGTCCTGCTCCCCCCGGGGACACGGGGGCACTGGGAGCGGCGGTGCCAGCGTGTGGGGGAGACCTCCCTGCGCGGCCGCGGCTTTGGAGCTGTGGATTTGTAGCCTGGCTGCTTCCTAGCTCAGCATGGAAGACACTCTACAATTTTTAATTTGCCAAAAAAGCCCTCTTTTTAGTTTACAGGGACAGAAGGGGGACTTTTATGTGCAATCTGTACAGCTCTCCAGAAAGCACTTACATTTATGATGTTCATGAAATTTATAGCCAGTTGGCAGTGCTGCTCTCTCCTCTCCTCTCCACCAGCCACCCTGGCAGGATGGCAGACTATAATAAGCAAGCCACACATTCAAGTGGCATAAAAGGCATTTCTACAAGTTAGCCTCCTGCCCAGCCTTATAAACTCTAACAAGTCTCTAACAAGTAGGCAGGATCTCTTTATACCCAGGGAGAAAAACCCCTTTCAGAAATGGCCTTTTCACAAAGCCCACACCTTTCTTCTAATTAAGGTTAAATAGCTCCATGTTTTCTGGCCAATTTCATTCTTTCCCCTTATTCCCCTCTTAACAAGGCAGCCTTTAAAAAGACATCACTAATTGGTGTCTGCTTCTCACATACCATGCGTGCTTTGATAGTCAGTTAGAAAGCCTTCCCCATCGATCAAACTTCCACTGAAAGGCTGCTAATGTGCTCCATGTGTCTGCCACCAGACAAAGCCAAGTGGCGGGTCCCCAGCTCCCTTCTCCTCCTGTTCCCATACTCCCTCCCGGGACCGGGGGTCCGCAGCCAGGTCTGCCCCCCGGCCCCGGCCTCCCTGGGAATAGCCCGGCCTCAGCATTGAGAACAGCGCGGGGAAGGAATGACTCCGCGATGTGTGTGGCAATTTGGAAATTAATGGGGAGTGGTTAAATGTTAAGGGTAGGATCTGAAACAGAGCAGGCGAGAGAGCAATTGTCATGCTTATGAGACTGGAGGAGGGCCAGTGAGCTTTCCTGTGAATTCCAGTCTCCCCCGGTGCTTCAAGTGCCCCTGGGGAGCGGGCTGGGGAGGGGGACGCTGCCGTGGCGAGGGGCAGAGATCACCTCCGGCCCCCCGAGCCTGCGCTGCGAGGGAGGGAGCGGGGATTCCGCCGTTCCCTTTCCCGGCGGCCCGGCCGTGGATGGGCACAGGCTGCCCCATCTGCAGCTCATCAGCCCTCCTCCAGCCCGTCCTGACCGCCGCGGGGCCCTCGGGGAGAAGCCACAAGAGATGGTTGTCGTTAGGAGAGCGCTGCGAGCCAGACCCCCCATGGCCCTGCTCCCCTCAGCCCGGATTCGGAGGCTCGGAGAGGAGTTTGGGTTGAAAGGGACCTTTAAATGTCACCCAGACCAGTCCCCCAGCCCTGCTCCGGCTCCTGCGCCCACCATCCCAAGGACGATGCTCTGGATGTCCCAGCCCCGCTGTGGCTGTCACCACGCCAGCTCCATGCCACACTCTCGGCTTAGAGCAGAGCAAAGCTCCCGTTCGGGGCTGCTCCGGGCGGGTCTCAAAACACCAGCGGCTTAACTGTGGCTGCAGGAGTCGCCTAACCGGGCTCCTGAACTCGGGGACACGCTGCGGTTCATGTCTGGAATGGAACCACAGCGCGGTTTTGGAGGGGATGGCAGCACCACGGACTGGAGGGAGCCTTCATTACCTGGCCCAGGCACCTCTCTCCAGCCACGGAGCCAAAACAACCACCTGAGAGAAGAGAGAGTGGCGGCAGAGCTGCCTGGAGTGGGCTGGGCGTGCAGGATCACAGCAGGATTTGCTGTGATGCTGTTCCAAACATCTCTCTGCCCCCAGCCCCCACATCTAATAAACGCTGGGGTTTTTCAAAGAACTGTTACCTTTCCCACTGTAACTCACGCCTGGCTGCCACACCTTCCCCCAGGGTAAAATCATCACCTGCAGGCTTGGAGGCCTCCAGCGGGGCTGGAAATCCTGGAAGTGTCGTCTTCCAGCCTGGGCACAGGGGCTCTTTTCCTGGGGAGGAGCCGGGGATTCACAGAGGAGACTGATGAGGGAAGCACCCAAAACCAGGCTGGCACCTCTGAGTGAGACGGGCACAGGTTTGGCACCAGGTGCTCCACAGGGCAGCAACCTGTGACCGTATCACAGTGACAAGGTGGCAGGGTGTCCCCAGGGCACACACACACACACACACACACACACACACACACACACACTCCAGCTGCTTTTTTAGAGGTGACTTGCAGCCCTTTGTGCTGCTGGAGCCAGGGAGGGGAGAGATGGTCGGCAGCCAGATGCTGGCTCCCTCCCAGTCCTCAGTGGGGCTTGTCAACACCATGGGTTGTGCACATGGAGACCTGCCAGCAAACGGCGTCCCCAAACCTCCCAGGCAGGCTGGCAGGTGCTTTCCCAGCTCTGCAGCCAGGGACAGAGCCGGGGGGACACGCAGAGCCCTGACACAGTTTTGTAGAGCCTCCTGCTTGCTGTGACCCTGCCATTCCTCCCCAGCCCTGCAGAGCCAGGCAGGTTGAAGGATTACCTGGGGTTTTACAACTCCATCCTCAGTTTGCTGCTGCAAAAACAGCACAGGAGCAGGATCTTCTCTCTCCATCACACTTGGCACTGAGTTTGCTCCTCTGGCAGGCGTGCTGGGCATGGCAGCCCTTCCCCAGGCTGGTATGCCAGGGCTGAGGGCATCTCCCAGCTGCCCTCCACACCCAGCTGAGACTTGACATGGCTGTTTCTGTGGGAAGCCTGTCAGGGCAGAGACGCCAGGCATGTGTTTTGGTGCCTCCAGACAACGGGTAAATGACACACCTGCTCGTGCACAGTTCATTCAAAGGGCACTGCTGCTGCTGCCTCAGCCTCTCTCAGCAGTTCACAGGTGTGACTCGGGTGGCTACGAGCCCACATTTTCCACTGCACAGCACTTTGTGCAGCTCCTGCTGCTTTCCCGGCTCAGGTCTGGCTCTATGCCCACAAATCTTCCCGCAGAAGAAAGTCAAAGGCTTTCCAGCACACGGAGAGCACAGTCCCACAATTCACATGAGCCCCTCTGTGTCAGCTGGGATCTCCAGTGGTGTGAATCGAAGTGAATCAGAGAATCACAGAATATCCTGAGCTGGAAGGGACCCACAAGGATCATCCAGTCCAACTCCTGGCCCTGCACGGGCACCCCAGCAATCCCACCCCGTGCCTCAGGCCATTGTCCAAACACTTCTGGAGCTCTGGCAGCCTCGGGGCCGTGCCTAGGTCCTGGGAAGGGGGACTAGCACCTTGCTGTGTCTCCTAAAGCTACCAGAGCCTTACAGCACAGCTGCCTCAGCAGCACCCTTGGCTCCTGCCTTTACCTCCCAGCACTGCTCCAGCACCAGAGAGGACAGGAGCAGCCAGGTCCCACAGATGTCCCATCCCTGGCAGTGCCTAAGGCCAGGCTGGACAGGGCTTGGAGCAGCCTGGTCTAGTGGGAGGTGGCCCTGCCCATGGCAGAGGTAGGAGGAGATGACCTGTAAGATTCCTTCCAACCCAAACCATTCCACATCTCTATGATGATTTTACAGTGACTTTCACCCCACCAACCCCATTTCACATCAGAACCCTGCAGGGTTCAGAGTCCCGAGCACCTGACAGGAGCCAGGGCTACGTGAGTCCTTGAGCACCTCATTACACAACTGAACTAATCCTCCTGTATCAGATGTCCTGCCTGAACATCTGTGCCGTGAGGGAAGTGGCCACACGTGCAGCACCAGCTCTCCAGAGGCAGGAGGGAGCCTGCCAGGGACGTGGGATCAGAGCAGTCCTCATGTCAGGCTGTTGTAATGAAGTGCCTGGGGAGAGGTACGTGAAACAGGCCCTCTCTCATCTGAGTGTCTGTGCAGAATAATTACTGTGCCCAAAGTGGGGTTTCTAGGGGGGAGGTGGAGCCCAGGCCCTCGACAGAGGTGCCTGGTGCAATTCAAGAAGCTCTGGGGGACCTGAGACACCTCCACAGGGCTGGCAGATGTGACACAGGATCTACGGGACACCTGTGCCCTTCTGGCGTGACAGATGGCGGCCAGGTGGGCTACCCCGGGGTGCCTCAGGTGGCACTGGGTGTCAGCAGCGGGCTGCCAGGGGACACACCTGAACACAGACACCTGATCCGTGTGTGCAAACACCCGGCCCTCCCAACCCACAGGGGCAGCTTTTCGACATCTGCCCCTCTGTGCCTCAGTTTCCCCACGTGTGTCACGGGGCCACACGGCCTTGTCACCGCCACACCTGTGCTGGGCGTGTCCTCCAGGCAGCCCATCTGCACCCCCTGACCCGGGCTCGCTCTGCCAGGGGTTCCAGCCCTGCTCTGAGTCATGCCTGGGCGCTGGCTCCCCTCTCTGAGCCTCCATTAACGCCGTGCCTCATTTCTGAACCTGGCTCCCGTGGATCTGCCTCCAGCTGCTGCTCCTTGGTCTGTCTTCCACAGCCAGATTAAAGGGCCCTTTAGTACCTGGGATTTTATCCCCATGAAGGCACTTACACGCTGCAATCAAAACACTTCTCAGCCTTCCCTCTGAGGAGCTGAGCAGCCCAGGCACTGCAGCTCTCTGCAAGGCTTTGTCCTGCCCTGCCCTGCTCCCTTCAGCCCAGCACGGCTCTGGCCCTGCCCTGGAGTGATGACCCTGCTGCCCTGCACAGCTCTGTGCAGCTGAGGGGCCTCCCTGGCTCACCTCTGTTTCTCCAGCGTTCCTTGGCCACACAAACATGGATCTTCCAGCTCTGCCTGGTGCAAGGAATTCACAGGTAAAGATCCTGCTCCTCTCTCCATTCCCCGGAGAGAGCTCAGTGCCGTGTGTGTGGGGAAACTGAGGCAAAGGGCACACAGGACGTTTATGGTTGTGGTGAGAGTCCCTGGTGCCCCAACTCGTTTGCAGAGCCAGGGCAAGCTGCTCTCACCACACCTTCAGAGCCTGCCAAGGTGGAAGAGGGGTCACCCCCTCAGGTAAAGCCCCCAGGAGATGCTGGCAGGGAGCTCTGAGCACGGGGGGCTGTAGTGCCCCTGCTGCCTCCTGGCAGTGACACAGGACAGGCCAAACGGCCAGATGGAAAACAAGACTCCATCAAGGACAGAAAATGAAGAGCTGGAAGGATCCCCCTGAAGGGCAGCACTCACACACATGTGGGCTTTGTCCTCTGGCCCCATGGGTGGCCCTCTCAGGGAAAGACATCAGAGCACGTTGTAGGATGCCCCAGATTTGGTCCCCAGCTCCCTCTCCCGTGCCCTGGGGATGCAGGACTGCAGGGGAGGTCTGGCCAGACACGGCCACCCCCTGCCCTCCTCCTCCTCCTCCCTGCCTCCCCTCCACGGGGAGAGGGTGCAGAGTGCTGAACCCCAGGTGGGCCCAGCCTCGCTGCCTGCCCTGCTGAGCCCCCAGAGCCCTCTCCTCCCCTGCCTGGGGAGACTGATGCCTTTTTGGGGCTACCTAAAAGCACAGGCAGGACAAAATTAAGGGAATAAAAAGCAGTTCTATTTATTGAAGGGCCTTCAGTTACATCTAGGGCAGACAAAGCCCCCCCAGGGGCTACACCCAGAAAATGGATGATGGGTCACGGGTTTTCACACTTTTATGAGTTTGGTCCATTTGCATATTGGGGGTTAATCTTCCAATTACAGCTTCAGCTAATGAAGTCATTTACCCCAAGTTTGCTCCCCCCCCCAACTCATTTTTCTCGTTTGCATTCTCAGGGCCTGAGGCACTGAGGTGTCCTTGATTTCCAGGCCTGGAGAGGAATTGTTGTGTCTGACCAAAACTGGCGAACAGTGGCTGACACTGCACATGGAGTTTAGAGTCATACACTGAAGGATTACAAATATATGAAAAACATAAAAGCCAAAATCCTAAGGCATCAAGACCACCTCAGCCACCTCCAGCTCCCCCGAGTTCCCTGCAGCTCCTGGCTGAGGATGATGAGGGCCACAATCCTGCCCTGTCAGCTCATCTTCCAGCATGCCAGCAGCTCAGCTGCAGTGCTCCACACGCTCTCTGCTCTGCACAGGATGTCCCATCGCTGTTGACAAGGGACGGGTTTGCTGCTGGACACGAGACAGGTCCAGCCTTTGTCTCTCTTGCCCTGGCAGAGGTGCTCAGGACATGTGGCTTCAGTGGTAGCACACATGACCCAGGGCCTGCAGGATTTTCAAGGGGAGCACAGGGCTCCCCACGATGGTGGCACAGCAGAAACCTGCTCCTCCCCTTCCTGGGATGTGCTGAGGTCACAGAAAATGGAAGAAAGCAAAGCAGGACAGGAGCCATTCATAGCTCCCCCCCAGGACCATACATCTTTTCTGGAGATGTCTGAGGATCCCCTGTGAGGCAGGGCAGGCCCGGATGGAGGAGGAGGAGGCGTTTCCAGCACCTCCATCCCGGCAGGATGGGTGGCAGTGGGGAAGGCTCTCAGGCTGGCACAGGAGCAGCAGCCAAGCCCAGTGGGGCCAGGGGACTCAGAGCTGGGACAGGGCCATCCTGGGGCTCAACAGGCGGTGATCTGGAGTTCTTGGGGTTGGGAAAGGACAGATTCAGGAAAGGACATTCCCCAAAAGGTCTGGAACAGTTAATCAAACAAGCTCTTGCAAGTCTGTAGCAGGTAATGAGGAAATGAGCAACATGCAGCCTGGGCTGGTCAGGAGCAGAGTGTGTCACACGACCCAATTTCCTCACCAGGAAGCAGTGTCCTGGCAGGGGCTGTGTCTTGTTCCCAGATGTGCACAAGGTTCTTGACAGGGTCACTCCAGATATTTTCCCAGGCAAGTTCTGAAAAAATGGATGGGAGAGAAGTGAGGTGAGGGGCAGTGTGAGGGTTTTGGGAAGCTCAGCACTGGCTCTCTACCTGCAGTGCACCTTTTCCTTCATGAGCAGTCTGGGAATGCCAGAGGGAAGGGGGTGTTTCAGTGCATCCCCCAAGGACGGGGTGGCCAAATTGGGAAGGGATTTGAGGTTCTCTTTGTCTCCCCTAAAAGGTGAAAAGCCAGAACTTTCTTTCCCAGGTTGGATGCATTCTGAAGCAGGACACCTCACAGGAGCCCCTGGACTTCACCTCACACCTGGGGCTGTCTGCTTGGCCGAGTGCCAAAGGCCCCGCCTGGACAGACACTGCTGAAAGCACTGAACAAAGGAACCTGGTGGCATTTTTGGGGTGTTTTAGCAGAGACAAGGACCTCCTTGCCTCTGGCATGGCTTTTTATCTGTAGAGTTTGTTATTTTCCTTGTTAATAAACCTTTTTGTTTCCAACACTGCCTTAGTTGCCATCCTGCTTATTTTATGCCACTGGGGATTGCAGGACAAAACCCAAAAGTGATAAACTCTCTGAGAGCTCAGAACACCTGGCTCAAGGAGTATTTTATCAGGGGGCACACGGAGGCAAACCCCACAGTGACAATCCCACAGGACAGCATGGCCAAACATTTCCTGGGATGTGTTTGTGGGAGCAGCCTGTGGGATGCATCAGCCCAGCCCAGGCTCTGCTGAGGGAGCCATGGGTTTGGGTACCACAGGTTAAAAAGCCCTGTCCAAAACTGGGTGAGCCCAAAGAAGAAGAAGACGGGGATGTTGTGGGCAGCAGGCCCCAAGGACCGAGGGAGCTCAGCCCAGCCTCATTATCCCTCCTGAGATGACCAGCAGCCACTTTAGAGACCATCTCTGGTAATTCTGCCCTCAGGATCACACTCCAGACCTGCCCCCAGCCCTGCTGGACAGCCCTGCCTGGACCCGGGCAGCTCTTTCTTCTCCAACCAAGGAGAGCCCAGATTCACCCCTGCACAACTGCAGGAGAGCAGGTGCTTAGACAGGGCTCCAGAGGCTCCCATGGACCTCCAGACACTCCTAAAATAACATTTTTCCCACCTGAACACCTTTTTTTGGGCCGTGACTGCATGATATGGCAAGGAGCCTGTCCCTACCCCACCGAAGCGTTGTTGGGCTTCCAACACAAGACATCCAAACGAGACGTTTTTAGGGACTGGGATGCATGTGCTCATTTAGTCATTGCAAAATGTCTGAATGTGGGTTTTTTGGAGGAGGGAGAGACTCAGCAGCCAGGGAGCAGAGACAGGAGAGCTGAGGAGAGGGGACAGGCAGGGACAGAGTCTGGCTCTGGCTGAAGGAGGGGATGCTGGCCAGGCCTGGAGCAGAGCAGCAAATGCTGGACAGGGCTGGGAAGCGGCCACATCCCCACAGCCCTTCCCATCCCAGCAAGGCTGAGGGCTCAGACCTTCTCCCAGCTCCTCCTTCCCTCCCCTGGCTCCCCCAGCCTCCCTCGGCAGGGTGGCAGCCGTCACCCACCCTGTCAGATCCATTTCAGTGCCTCTCCTCCTCGGTTCCGGTGCAGGGTGCCTCGCTTGTGGCCGCATCATTGACTCTCAATAGAAAAAGGCAAAACAACCAAAGGCCACCCATGGAAAGCTGAGTGCCAGCTCTTGACAGCTCCCACGTCCTCCCCCCGGCTCGTCACTATGGCACAGCTCCCCCTGATGTGACACTTCTCTGTCTCTGTCAGCTGGCAGGAGTCACCCCGCCAGGTCCCCGTGGGAGGGGACAGGATGCAGCCTGTGCCACCCCAGGATGAGAATCTGGCTGGCTCAGCCCAGCTGGTCCCAAACCCAGCGAGGGGCAGCTGCCCTAGATGTGCTCCAGCAGCTCAGGGGGATGAGCCTCCTGTGACAGGCACGTGAGGGTGGGTGCTGCTGTCACACAGGGGTGGAAGGAGGGGGACTGGGGTTATCTCATGAATGTGCATGAGTGAGCATCCCAGGCACTGCCAGGAAGAAACACAAGGGTCTAGGAAGGGATTTTTGGGGTTTTGTGAGGCAAAGTAGTGACAGGGCAAGGGGAAGTGGCTTCAAGATGAAAGAGAGTAGACTTAGATTAAACATCAGAAAGAAATTGTTCCCTGTGAGGGTGGGGATGCCCTGGCACAGGTGCCCAGAGAAGCCGTGGCTGCCCCTGGATCCCTGGAAGTGTCCAAGGCCAGGCTGGATGGGGCTTGGAGCAACCTGGGACAGTGGAAGGTGTCCCTGCCCATGGGAGGAGTTGGATCATCTTCAGTGTCCCTTCCAAACCAATCTGTCAGTGATTCTCCAGTTCAGTGGTGCTGGAGATGGAGGCATGGGAGCAGGGAAGCAGTGGGAAGTCAGGATGTGCTGGCAGAGGGGAATGCACTGCTCCTGGAAAGGGAAATAATTTCCTTCAAACTAATGGGTGACCTTAGCTCTGCCCCCGGGCTGAGGTGGCATGGCTGTGGTTATGTGGCTGGCAGTCTGCAGGCCAAGGTCACATCACAATGACAGGAGAGGTCCCCAGGGAAGAAACAGAGCCAGGGAGCCCTCAGGAGCCCTCAGGTGTCCCTGAGGCATGACACTGCCTGCAGGGGCTGTCCCCACAGGCACAGCAGGACAGTGCCCACTGGGAGTGCCCACAGGGCACCTCCTGCTGCCATCCGTGGCCCTTGCACAGCACAGGGCCCCTGCCTGGCTGTCACCTCACCCAGGGCACTGGAGGATGCACACAGCAATGCCCCAGAGACCTCTCTCAGCTCCCCAAACACCCTCTGCTCCCCACACTTCACTGGAGCAATGGGGCTTTGTGGGGTGCTTTTGGGGCCGCAGAGTACTGGTGCCTCACCCAGGCCAGGATGAGCCTCCAGTGTCAGCCAGAGCAGGACAAGGGCAATGTTTCAGACAAGGAGAAGCTTCTGCAGGGACAGGAAAGACAACCTGACCTAGTGAGTGACACCCCTGCCCATGGAGTTGGAATTAGATGATGTTTAAGTTCGCTTCCAACCCCAGCTGCTCTATGATTCCATGGCCTGCACCTGCTTTCTGCAGAGAGGAGGCCTTGCTCTGGCTGCAGGTTCTTCTGGATGATCATCCTCAGCCAGCATGGGGTTCCTTCTGTGCCATGGACAGAGGTTTGTTCTTGTCTCAAGCCCTTGCAGAATGAACTGTAGGAATAATGGCAGAGAATTACTGTTAGGAGGCACCTGCCAGGACCTGCCAGGACCTGCTCTGTTTGTGGCCTCAAAGAAAGACTGGGGCCAAGGAAAGCACAGCTGTACTCAGGGGTTTCAGAGAAGTCTGGATGTGCTGGAGTAGGCTCAACAGCTTCTGTCAGTGATCTTTAAGGTCCCTTCCAACCCAGACTTCTCCTGTGCATTGCCAAGGACTGAGAGACAATGGGACCCACCATCTTTAGCTCACTCTGGAAAAGCAACACAAGAAGGAACACGTGGAGAACCAGGACCTGCCTGGCAAGAGGGGACAGACCTTGCTGAGGTGTCCAGAAATCTCCTCCATTAAACTTTTGTCTGGGAAACCCTTGACAGATCAGACAGAGTCTCCAGGAGGTTGGAGAGGCTGCAGGTTTTAGGGACAGGGAACTGTGGGAGCACAAACCAGAGCCAGGCACCACCAGACCTCCTCAGGATGGGCTCCCAAGCCATGGAAAAGGACCATGGAAGCAGCCCCTGCCTCCTGGATCCCAGCTGGGTGCTCCACACACAGCTTCTCTGCCTGTGAATGCCCGAGCTTGGAGTGAGGTCAAGAGTCAGGGGGTCACCTCAAGGAGGGGAATGGATGGTCAGGACTGTGGGAGGAGGCATCTCTGAGCTGCTCTGACACAGGTGATGGTGGGAACACCCTGAGGGGCTGGTTGGCTTCAGCTGGGAGGGGGGATAGTGCTCCATGTGAGCATAAAGCAAATGTCAATGCAAGCAGGCATTTAAAGATAAAATTGGTGTTAATAATAACGATTATGATAATGCTGTCACCAAGAATAACTGTGCAAACACCAACAGAGCGAGGACAGGGATGTCCTGGGTTCTGACAAATGTCTGTGCTTGGAGAGCTGCAGCCAGTTTGGGTTTGGGAGCTGGGAAGGGGCTCAGCCTGGAGAAAAGGAGGATCGGGGGGACCCTGTGGCTCTGCACAACTCCCTGCCAGGAGGGGACAGCCGGGGGGTCAGGCTCTGCTCCAGGGAACAGGGACAGGAGGAGAGGGAACGGCCTCAGGTTGGGCCAGGGTTGGATATTTGGCAGATTTTCTCCATGGAAAGGGTCAGGTCAGGCTTTGGAAGGGGCAGTGGGGCAATCACCATCCCTGGGGAAGCAACGTCTGGACGCAGCACTCAGTGGCCTGGGCTGGTGTTGGACTCGAAGGTCTTGGGGGCTTTTCCAGCCTCAGTGACTCTGTGATTCTGTTTGGGCTGGGCAGCTCTGGCTGGGGCCAGGAGCTGCAGCCCTGGGGGCTCCTGCATGCACATCCCAGCCAGGCACTTTTCACAGCACTTATGCAACTCTGGAAACAGCCAGAAAATGCACTGGCGCCTCTGGAAACCTCTGGGATTGATTTCAGGTCCTGAACAGGAAATTGTCACGAAGGCAGGAGCTGTGCTCAGTCACATAAGGGACTTGTTTTGGGGTCTTTGTGGCAGCGATGAGTGAGTGTATGGGAACTCATGGAAAAGGGGGTCTTGGCCCGTTTCTTTTTCCAGACCTCCTCTGCCCCGTCCTCCCCACCACAGGTGATCACCGTGCAGTTGTTTCCCTGTCAGCTCAGAGAATCCTGGGATCCCAGAACGGTTTGGGTTGGAAGGGCCCTTAAAGCTCATCTCATTCCACCCCCCCTTCACGGGCAGGGACACTTTCCACCATGCACCATGCCAGGCTGCTTTCATCCAGCCTGGCCTTGAACACTTGTAGGGATGGGGGTCTGCAATTCCCTCTCATTACTACCCAGAGCAGGAGGAGGAGGATTTTTGCCATTGCCTCGGAGCAACTGTGCTCTTAAGTTTCTTCCAAGACTCACACCAGGGCCGCTTCTCTGCATGTGTGGTCTCTTGGACTGCGTAGAGCTCATAAATAAATAAGGAGAAAAGTTCTTAATCTTCATTCGAAAGCTCCTGGTATCACAATGCTGCTGCACAAAAGCCATCTTATTAGCCCCAAGTGCAAAATGCTGCCTTTTCTTGCAGAAGCTCATTAATTGCAGGTCACCATTCAACAAGAAAGATGAGGCACTTGAGTTCTTCAGGCTCTCATTAGCCACCGAGCTGAACAGTATGTGTGAAATTAACAGTCACCTGAGTACCTCTATAATTTCATAATTATTAGGCCTAATGGGTTAGTCTCTGCCAAATGGTTTTAACTCCTTCCTAGACAGAGCAGAGAATCACATGAGATGCCAAGGTTGGCGCATTTCACGAGTTTTATAACCATTTAACAGCTTTCTTGTGGAAATAATAATAAGGAGAGGAAGTTTCCAGGATCATGTACTGTTTGCATTTTTTAACATATGTTTAGCTTTTAATTATTCATATCCAGCGCGCCAAGGAAGCAGATAGCCTGTATCCCAGAGAGTGGGTGAAAGAGCTTTCTCTGCAAAGGGATTTTAATTGGTTTTAAAATGTGTTCTGCGTGTGTGTTTATATTTGCGTGTGTGTGTGAGAGCCGAGCCTTTGGTTTCTCTTCTCCTTGATGATTACATTACATTATTTCCCGTCTCTTACATTTTTATTTATCTTAGGCTTAAAAAGCAAAATCAGAGCTGAGATTTCTGTCTCTGCTTTTGAACTCGAGAAGCTTGGAAATGGCACTGCCTTTTAATGGGGATTTTCTCCTACTTGAATCCAGCCCAGGCGAGCAGCCCGGAGGGGAAGGCTGCCTCTCACCTCCAATCACTAATTGTTTTTCTTGTGGTTCGTCTCACAGTCCAGGGTGTGGGTGTCTTATTCCAGGTGGGAACAAACTCAGAATAACCCCCCCAAATTTGGGGTGACCTGGGGGGGCTCTGGCCCCGTGGCCAGCACATTGCACCCCATGGGCAGCCCCCTGACCCCACCACAGGGAAAACCAGCCCCTTCTCTCCTTCCATCCTTTCAAAGCTGGACAGGGCAGGTATTCCAGCCTGTCCCAAACACTCACTTTTGGTTTAAATTTGCTTTAAAATCATATCCGCACCCACTCCAGAATGGGTTATACTGGGAATGCTGTGCTGACATAAATCCCTTTCCCACTGCTTTCAGCCTTGATGAGACCCTTAGCAGTGATGAGAGGACACAGATGTGACAGCAGCAGGCCCAGGAAAGAGGTTAATGGTTGGACTCGATGATCTTGGAGGGCTTTTCCACCCTTAATGATCCTGTGAGACGTGTGAAGTCCCCGTCGGAGCCTTGTTTTCAGGAGGTGGCCGATCTCTGGAGGCAGGAGGTGGTGCAGGCATTTCCCACCTCAGGCTGGGGGCTGACGAATGGGGAACCAGGAGCACTTTGGCAGCCACGGACCTGCCCAGCTGAGCTCAGGTCTCTGCTCTCACCTGGAGAAGCACAGCACAGCCCCGAGAGTGACAAACACAACCTTGCTCGGTGACAAAAGGTGGCCTTGGCACTGTGAGGGTGGCAGCAGAGCTCCTGCTGCTGCTCCAGCCCTCAGCTCTGCCAGCCTCAGCCCTCAGCCTCTCTGCTCTTCAACTCCAGCACATTTGCAGGTTTGGGGCATTTTTTTTTTTTTAATTTTATTTTGCTGATGCTGCCCTGAGATTTGTTCTCATTGTGTAAGAGCCCAGGAAGGGGGGGCTTGGGGCCTGAAGTGGGGGAGAGCAGGGACCTCCCAACACCTGTGGCACAGCAAGTCCCTGCCCTGATGGCCAGAGCTGGAGCATCAGCAGGAGCCCAGAGCACGTCTGCAGCGAGAGCAGGGACGGGTTCCTCAGGACAGGAGCCAGCTTGGAGATCTGCAGGCCATCAGAAAACGCAGAGGCCAGGATGCAGAGGCTTGGGTGGAGCCCAGAGTCAGGCCCCATGAGCTAATCCTCTGTGGGGGTGCTCCACTCCCAGCTCTGCCTGTGCTGGGAGATCAAGGCTGGGAGGAGGGAGGGTCTCTCTTCACTTTAGGTGCTGGAGAAACGTCTCCTTCGATGATATTTCACCTTACCTCTCCTTGCCACATCTGTCAACTTCTGCTAATTACCGAGTTTGCTATCACCCTCTGCACTGATGTGAAGGGTAGGGAAAACAGAAAAAGGAGGTTAAGGGATTCTACAATTATAAATGATGTCTGGCAGGCTAAGGTACCATATAATGCATTATAAGCACTTAAAAAGCTAACCCATTCTGTCTTCTTTCTTTGGCATAAATAATGGCTTTTTTATGAATAAATCATGCAGCCAAGGTCTCTGAAAATAGCAGGAACCTGGAGCAGAATGTCTCCATCCTCATTTTTGCTAGGACAGCAGAGAAGTCAGCAATCCACTCCATCACCACTGATAAACCAGGGCGAGTGCAACTCCCAGTAATGAAATAGGGAGATAAAGTTTCGGGAGGGTGAGCGGGGCAGCGGGATATTTCTGCTAAAGCACCGACTGCGCCCGGGCTCCAAATGAAACATAATGGACTCCGAGGAGATAAGCATTTTTTCCCTGCCCCATGAATAAAGCAAGACCTCATAACTCATAGACAGGCAAAGCTGCCAGCAACTTAAAAGTGCTCCCTTCTGCTTCTGGTTTGTGTTTCCTTTTAATGAAGCTGCTCCAAAGCCGAGGGGGAGCTCAGAAGTGGGGCTGGAAGCAAACCCTGCCTTTGCGCGTGTGGAGTCCGGCTGGCTGC
>VXBQ01011622.1:0-17418 GCA_013400175.1 Phainopepla nitens | reverse complement strand
GAGGGCCATGGGATGGTCTGGCTGATCTGGGAGGGCAGTGGGGAGGGCTCAGAGGCGGTGGGGAGGGCTGGGAGGGTGGTGGGGAGGGCTCAGAGGGCCCTGGGATGGTCTGGCCGGGCGGTGGGGAGGGCTCAGAGGGCCCTGGGATGGTCTGGCCGGGCAGTGGGGAGGGCTCAGAGGGCCCTGGGATGGTCTGGCCGGGCGGCCGCAGCCCCCCAGCCCTCGCACAAAGGGCTCGCTCGCAGCTGCCCGTGCTGGGAAGTCCCAGAGGCCCTGCCGCCCTGCCAGGGTGGGGAGCCTGCCTGTGGTCTGGGCTGGGGGATCAGCCCCGAGCTCTGCTCAGCCCTGGCTTTTCTCCCCTCCAAAGGGTCTCTTCTCTCGGGGCAGGTGGGCACCCACCCGTTCCTCTTGTCTCCCTGGTGCGGCAGGGACCACCCAGAGGGACCCACGCCAGGTTTGGAGCCGCCTGGCTCAGAGTCAGGCTCCTGGTGCTCCCTGTGCTCCTCGCCCCAGCCCTGGGTGCTTCCCCAGCCCCGCTCCCCCAGGCATAGCCCACCCTCCTCTGTCTGGGAACTCAGTGAGGAAAAGCTCTTCCCCTTAAAAACACGTCCCGTGTGGGTGTGGGGCAGGGGAATCTCCATCCTCGTCCTGCAGCACGCGGGGCTGGGATTCACATCCACCTTGGACACCTCCTGGATCTCCTGCAGGGTGCAGAGCAGGGCTGGGGGCACTGGCACACTCCCCTGGCATGAGCCAAGCCTGTCGGAACCTCTGAAGGACTTCAGGGCTGGGCAGAGTTCCCAGAGCTCCCCAGCTCCCCCCGAGCTGCAGCAGCAGCTGCCAGAGCCCGTGCAGACCACGAGATGCTCCTGGACAGAGAGACTCTGGTCCTGACCCATGGCTGGGGAAAAGCCACACGGGGGGGTGGGGACAGCCCTCAGAACACTGGGTGGGACGGGGACACTGGGTGTCACTGCCTCAGCTCACACTCTGACAGGAGCAGCCCTTGTTCCCTGCTGGGACACAGAATCCCAGTGCAGCCTTCACCACCCTGGAACCAAGAGACATGTTTGTCTGATAGAATTCTCCTCGAGCCAGGTGTTCTGAGCTCTCTGAGAATTTATCACTTTTGGGTTTTGTCCTGCAATCCCCAGTGGTATAAAATAAGCAGGATGGCATCAAAGGCAGTGTTGGAAACAAAAAAGGTTTATTAACAAGGAAAATAACAAACTCTACAGAGAAAAAGCCGTGCCAGAGGCAAGGAGGTCCTTGTCTCTGCTAAAACACCCCAAAAATGCCACCAGGTTCCTTTGTTCAGTGCTTTCAGCAGTGTCTGTCCAGGCAGGGCCTTTGGCACTCGGCCAAGCAGACAGCCCCAGGTGTGAGGTGAAGTCCAGGGGCTCCTGTGAGGTGTCCTGGTTCAGAATGCATCCAACCTGGGAAAGAAAGTTCTGGCTTTTCCCCTTTTAGGGGAGACAAAGAGAACCTCAAATCCCTTCCCAATTTGGCCACCCCATCCTTGGGAGATGCACTGCAATATTTGTCATGAAGTGCTCTCCGTGCACAGGTGAGCAGGTGGCCCCAGGAGAGCCAAGGAACTTCAGCAAGAGGAGCTGGTGCTCAGCAGGGAGAGGGGCTCTGTGTTCCCAGCAGGGCCTGAGCACCTGCCAGGTGTGTTTGGAGCACAGCCCAGCCTGGGATGTCACCGAGAACCAAGGGCAGTGACAGTAACCAAGGTGTCTGCCAGCAGAGATCCCTGCCTTACCCCCCTGGTTGTGGCCCCACAGATCCTACCAAGGATTGATTTGTGAGGTGCTGATGGGTTGGGGGAAGAGGACTCAGGGAGCATCACCTGCAGTGCTCAGCACAGCCCCAGCCTGGCAGAGCTTCCTGCAGCATCCCGGAATGCACAGGGCACAGGGAAAGCCGGAATCACAGGGACTCCAGGGCTGGCCATCAGCAGCCACAGGTGCCGAGTCCCTGCTCTGGGGCTGGGGTTAAATCCGGGGTTCCTGAGGAGCTGCTGCTGCTCCCCAAAGCCAGCGCTGCTGCTGGGGCTGGGGCTGTGCAAGGGGAGGGGAAGACAAAGCTCCAGCCTGTCCTTGGAGGAGGATGAAGGGCAGATGGAGGGGAAAACGGAGCAGGGAAGAAGGCAGTCAGAAGTGACTTTTGACAAGGACCTGGAGTGACAGCACATCACACTGACACAGGGCAGGGTCAGATGGGATACTCAGGGTGCCCAGAGCAGCTGGGGCTGCCCCTGGATCCCTGGCAGTGCCCAAGGCCAGACTGGACATTGGGGCTTGGAGCCACCTGGGACAGGGGGAGGTGTCCCTGCCCATGGCAGGGGTGGAACAAGATGATCTCTAAGGTCCCTCCCGACCCAGACCATTCCCTGATGCAATGGTTAGGGCTGTCCTGAGCAGGGCCACCTTTGCCCAGCTGCCCCCAGTGCCAGCGCTCTGCCCTTGGAGGCAGGCAGCCCAGGGCCTTCCGCTGCTGGGACTCTGCTCTGTCAAGACCTGCTCTCTGGGGACATCCTGCCACCTCCCTGAGCAGGAAACATCCCCCTGTGAGCACACGCATGAGGGAGACCCTCTGTCCAATTATTTTGGGGGGCAAGCTCAGCGGGAGCTCAGCAGAGGTGGGCACAGCCCCAGAGCCCTGCTGTGCCCACCAGTGCAGCTGTGGCACACTCAGTCACCAGCACCTGGTGCCAGAGGCTCCAGCTGGAGCTGCATTCCCTGTGAGCTCCTCCTGAGCTGGCAGCTCACCAAGCCCCTCGGGGGGCTGGGAGGCGCAGCCGAGTGATCTGAACTGTGCCACTCACCCACACCTGTGCAGAGCACACACACAGAGCCACCTCCCCGGGGAAAGGGGTTTGCATATGCCGGGAGACACCCTGTGACACCCCTCACACACCCTGTGACACCCCTCACACACCCCTTACACAGCCTGTGACACCCCTCACACACCCTGTGACACCCCTCACACAGCCTGTGACACCCCTCACACGCCNCACACGGCCTGTGACACCCCTCACACACCCCTCACACAGCCTGTGACACCCCTCACACACCCCTCACACACCCTGGGACACCCCTCACACGGCCTGTGACACCCCTCACACACCCTGTGACACCCCTCCCACAGCCCTCCCACACACGGGGCCCAGGGCTGCCCACAGGCTGGGGATGGAGGCTCTCTGCACTTCCCCAAGGTCCCCACACCTCCCCAGCAGATCCTTCCCTCTGTCTCTTTTTGCTGCAGGGAAATGAAGGTTTCCTGGGGACAGCTCGTCCTGCTCCTCCTCCTGCTCCTGCTCCGGGTGTCCCCAGCCTGCACACGGTGTGTCAGCCCTGCAGCCCGTGCCAGGGGGTGCCATGGAGGATGAGGAGCAGGGAAGGAGCTCTGCCTGCCCTCGTGCTGGCTCCTCCTGGCAGCCCCCAGGCCAGGTGGCTGGATTGCTTCCTTGGGCTTCATTCAGCACAAGCAGCTTGTGCTGTTTCTCCTCCTCCCTGGGGTGGGCTGCTCATTTTTGCCCCATAAGACAATGCCCTTTTTCAAAAACAAAGAAATTATAAAGTACATATGAACATATGGTAACATATATTCTAGGCTGCCTATGTGGCCAATTTTCTGTATGTTACCATATGGCGCCGCGTATTTAGCAAAAATATAACTTGACTGTTTCTCTTTCCATATGGGGATTCTTTTGCCTTAATTAATAACATTGAGCAAAAACTCTTTCTAAGGTTTCCAAGATTTCTGCAAGGGAGTATCTTATGACAGACACATGCTCCTGAAGGCTTTCCTCCTCATTTGCCTGCACCCTTCTGTCCCTGTCCTCTTCCGTGTGCTGCAGGGGCAGCTGTGGGGACATCTGCCCCACAGAGGGGTTGTTGAGGGGATGCTGCACCCTGGCTTGGCTCCTGGCCCAGGGAGCTCCTGTCCCCCTCAGGAGCTGGCTGCAGCTCAGGGATAACACAGTGCCCATGGGCTGGATCCGTCCGGCTCATCCCAGAGCTGAGTTAATGGAACAAAGGGAAATGGAGAGGGAGCTGGTGCAGCAGAGAGAGCGTTGGAGGCCACACAGGCACTGCTGTCTTCAAAGGGGCAGAAAGCTGCACACTTTGCAGCTCTCCAATGGAGTCTCTCAAGTGTTGTCTCACAGAACAGTGAAATGTGTCAGAGGATCCTCTCAGGACGAGCCCACAGCCAGTGCCCGTGGGATGAGGCAGCTGTGTTGCGGTGGGATGGGGTGTGAAGGGTCACTGGCACAGCCTCAGCTGCCCAGCCAAAGCCTGTCAATGAAGACAAATCTCTGTGGCTCCAGATGTGTCCCTTGTCCCTCAGGGATGTTCCTGCCATGCAGGCAGTGGAGCTGGCGCAGGGCAGGAGAGCAGGGACAGCAGGGGAGGTGCTGGATCTCCGCCTCTCCCATTCCCTGGGTGCTGTTGGAGCTCCGTGTCCTCCTCCTGGGGTGGGACAGGACACAGGCCGTGCCTGGGGGGCTCAGCTTTGCTGTGGGGTGAGCCTGGCCCTCCTGCTCAGCAGCAGCACATCTCAGCAGGCACTGCTCCCTGAGGCACTGCCCCACTCCCACCATCAGGGAGAACCCTCCTGGGGCTCTGCTTGAGTGTCCTCAGCCTCCCTCAGCCCCCAGATCCTCCTTGCCTGTGCTGCTGCACGGGGCCAGCCCTGTCTGTGGGAATGGGATGGGGTGAGGGTGCCTTGCACCGGAGTGTAAACATGGTGGGTGCTTGGCATCCCTGCCCTTCCCCTGGAGCACCCAGTGCAGCCCAGGGAAGGCCAGCTGTGGGCAGGGTCGAGGCTCCAGGGTCACTGGGAACCGGGGGCTCCTTGTCTGGGCTGCCCCATCCCCCAGCTCAGCCTCTTTCTGCTCCTCCAGATCTTTCCTCTTGAGGATCTGAGCTGACCTGGAGCCCAGGTCTCTGCCCAGCTGGGCACCACCTCCAGCTGCTGTCCATCCCCTGGGCACCTCCCCAGCGCATCCTGGCAGAGTGGCAGTCACCAGCACCTCTGTGGCACTGCCAGCACCTTGTGTGCAGCTGTTTCTGCCTCAGGACCTTGCAGCTGCTCCCCCATTTCCTGCCAAGCCCAGAGCAGGACTCAGGGCGGGACATGTGCAGAGCAGGCCGTCCTTGCAGCCACATGGAAATCAGCCGTGGCTGGGGACTGTGTCTGGCTGCTGGCCTGGCCATTTGCAGGGTGGCTTTGGGCTCATGCCTGGGAAGGCATTTCCAAAGGGCAGGACAGCAGGGCTTCACCAGCAGCCAGGATTCCTAAATTTGCATTACAATCTGGTTGCATCCTGGGTATCCAAGTATCATGGCTGAGGTACTGGTGGGATGCAAATCACAGAATCACAGAATGGTTTGGGTTGGAAAGGCCCTAAAGACAATCCAGTTTTCCTCCCACGGCCTGGGACACCTTCCACTAAACCAGATTGCTCCAAGCTCCGGTGCAGGAGAGCAGCCCCTCTTTGGAAGGGTGTCCCCGAGCCAGGCTGCGTTCCCACCACAGTTCAGACCAGAACAGCCTCTGACCTCTGCTGCCCAACCTCTTGGCACGAATCAAATCCCACCCTCGCAGCAGGCTGCCAGCTGGGCTCGCACGAGGGCTGTGGGTGCAGGGGCTGGCGGGCTCCTGGTGACGTGGTGGCATTCAGAGACGGCGCTGGGAGAAGGTCAGTGCGTGCAGAGCGGGCACAGGCTGTCAGCACTCGGCTCTGCTGAGCCTCTGCGGGGAGGACAACCACGGCGTGCAGAGACCGGGCTCTGCTCGGGAGCTGTCTGGAGATGCCCGGCACGGGGGGGCTGCAGTGCAGGGAGGAGAGCCAGGAGATCATCCCGGAGTGCTGCCCTGGAGCTCAGCTCTGCTGCAGGGTGCACGGGCATTGCTGGGGCCCTGGCAGGAAAGTGGAGCTTGCCCTGATATTTCAAGAGGGGAAACAAGGCGACGTGGGTAATTTCAAGTCTGTCAGGCTGACATTGATCCTGGAGAAAATAGTGGAACGGCTGATACTGAACACAAGGAATAAAGAATCCAAGAGGGTGATGTAATTAACGCCAATCAACAGGGATTTATGGAAAATAGATCCTGTTAAACCAACTTGACAGCTTTCTTCCTGTTGGTGTTTTGTTGTTGTTGTTCTTGTTGTTTTGGGGTTTTTTGTTTTTTGTTTGTTTGTTTAAAAACAGATTACAAGTTTCTTCAGCAAGGTGAGGTTTGCTGAGGACATGAGAACAGCAACAGATCACCTGGACACTGTGTGTTTTCTTATAAATAAGTAGAGGAAAACCCAGCCAGCCACCAGTGGTGTGGGTGGTTTAGGACCACATTTCGGATTTCATGAGTGGGCACAGACTGACCCTGCAGGGATCCTGCCCCTGGCCAGTCCCATCAGTGCTGGGAAGGACACCCTGGGAGCAGCTCACTGGGAGTGGGAGTTTCTGCTGGGACATCACTGGTGCTGCTGGAGGTGTGATTTGCAGAGAGGGGAGCACCGGGCATCAGATCACCCTGGAAAGGGCTGATGGTGCTGCTGGAGAGAATCCAGAGGAGCCCCTGGAGCTGCTGCAGGGCTGGAGCCCCTCTGAAGCCAGGCTGGGAGAGCTGGGGGTGCTGCCCTGGACAGGAGAACCTCCAGGGAGAGCTCAGAGCCCCTGGCAGGGCCTGAAGGGGCTCCAGGAGAGCTGCAGAGGGGCTGGGGACAAGGCCTGCAGGGACAGCAGCCAGGGAATGGCTTCCCAGTGCCAGAGGGCAGGGCTGGATGGCCTCTTGGGCAGGAATTGTTCCCTGGCAGGGTGGGCAGGGGCTGGGCTGCAATTCTCAGAGCAGCTGTGGCTGCCCCTGGATCCCTGGCAGTGCCCAAGGCCAGGCTGGACAGGACTTGGAGGAACCCAGGAGAGTAGAACATGTCCCTGCCCATGGCAGGGGTGGGTGGAATGAGGTTAGGCAGGAAATGAATTTAACCACGTGAAGGGGAAGTTTCAGTTCAAACAGCTCCAATAGCAGATGGAAAGGGGGATTTCCAGATTATCTCCAGGCCAGTGGCTCGGGGCCATGCCCAGGGAGCCTTGCACCAAGTGAGGGGGCTTGGAGCATTGAATGCAGAGCTTGAGCACCCACACAAGCTGGACACTGTCCTCTACCATTGCACTGGGCAGCAGTGAGCCTGAGGTAGGACATGTCTCAGAAAATACTGGTAGAAGTCAGTAAATACATTTATTTATAGAGTGCCCAGGAGAGACTGTAACTGCTCACTCTGCACAACTCTCTGCCAGGAGGGGACAGCCGGGGGGATCGGGCTCTGCTCCCAGGGAACAGGGACAGGAGGAGAGGGAACGGCCTCAGGCTGGGCCAGGGGAGGCTCAGGGTGGATTTTAGGGAAAATTCTTTCATGGAAAGGGTTGTAAGTCACAGGCTGTCCAGGGCAGTGGTGGAGTCACTGAAGGCATCTGATGTGGCATGGGGATGTGGCACTTGGGGACATAGGTTCGTGCTGAGTTTGGAGTTGCTGGGGGAATGGTCGGACTCACTGGTGTTAGAGGACTTTTTTTAATGATTCTATGGTTCTGTGACCTTCAGAGCCCAACCACCCCCATGCTCTGGTTGCAAGCTCAGTTGCACCAAACATCACATCTCCCCCTTGGTAACTCTGCCCAGGTTCCCCAGCTTCGCTGGGGGCACCATCCCCGCCTCTCAACCCAGACACACAAGCACTGACGGCATCAGCAGCCCCACCTTGTAATATTTAAAACAATTTTATTCATGAAAATATGCTGTACAATGCACTATACACAGTTCTTTACATTGCCACATACACAAACTCTAATAGCACAACCAAGAAAGTTACCATTGCCTACGATAGATGCGTGTGAGAGATGACGCCTCTGAGACCCTCCCCCCCAGTCTGTACAGTTATAAATACGAGGGAAAGGACCCCCCAAAACCGCCGGGGGAAGCAAACCGGGGGGGCCCTTCGGTGTCCCCCCACACCGGCTCCAGGCAGGGCAGGGCGGGGCGGGAGCAGAGGGAGCTCCTGGTGCCCAGAGGGGCACTGCGGGGAGGGGAGATGGAGGGAGGGGGGGATGGAGAGGGGAGGATGAAGCTGAGCGAGCTGGGACAGGAGGTGGCCTCGCTGATTGCAGAGAGGGAACCTGCAGCCTCAGTGACAGTGACAGATGTCACTGTCCTCAGCCCGGACAGTGACATAAAGCCCTGGTGTCCCCTTCCCCGCACTCACAGCCGCAGGGAGGGCACAGCCACCCCCGGGAGCCGCCTGCCCCACCGGCACAGCCCCAACACCCCCGTCCATCACCACCCCACTCGGACAGCACGGCCCCACATCCCCCGGGGCTCTGGTCCCGCGCTGGGGCCAGCCTGTGCCACCTGCCCGCAGCCACCGGTCCCCAGGGCCCCGGCTGCTCGGGGTGTCCGTGCCCGCCCCCGCCGGCCCTCGCCCCGCACGACGACTGAACACACGACGTTACCAACACGACGGCACCGCACACACGACAACCCCACGGTCACGAACCACGACGACAGCTTGGCGAGGGGCCGTGCCCACACGGCGGGGCAGGGGCGCGGGGGCAGCAGCGCGGGACGAGGGGACACTTTGCTCCTGCTGCCCCGCCGCGCCGATGGCCAGCCCGTGTCTGTGACACCGAAGGGGGCTCGGGGACCCCAGGGCGGGAGAATCCCGTCTCCAAATGCCTGACGGCTGCCCGGCATGCTGGTGTGCTGCTGGATCTGTGCCTGGAGATCAGATGCCTGGAAGAGCCAGGACCCCTTCCCTTTCTCCCGTTCCTGAGGGGCAGAAGCCCCCGTTTCCTCCAGGGCAGCAACAGCTGCCCTCCTGCCTCTGGGTCCCTCACACCCACGTGCTGAACTGGGGGGTCAGGGATTAAATATCCATTTGCAATCGGTTTCCAAGGATTTGAAAGATGCCTGAAACGAGAGGTGGTGTATAAAAGGAATGCAGTAATGATCCTGACCAAAGAATAATCCTTTTTAAAAAAGCATTCAAGAAAGATTATATATAATAGAATATATTAAATTCTGTACATGATCAAATAATGTAAACATAATTAATTAACTCGTAAGAATGTCTTTAGAGACCGTGCCTGCTGTGTGCCCCAGGTGAAGGTGAGCGGTGGCACATGGGGTTCCTCCATCCCACTCTGCCACAGCATGTGGGTCAGGAGAGGAGCAGGAGGTGCCACCCGCGGGTCCCCCTGCCCTGACTCGGGGCAGCCACGCTGTCCCTGGGGCTGGCTGGGACCCAGCGCCTGCTCTGTGGCAGGGGAGCTGGTGCTGGGGCAAGAAGGGAAGAGCTGGGCTGGGAAAATGTGCTGGTTCAGTGCACTGACCCTGCTGCAAGCCAGGGCCTGGGGGTCACAGAGAGCCCGTGGTGCTCAGGAGGAAGAATGGCTGAGCAGAGACTCCAGAGCAGCAGCTCCCACCACCTCCTCCCAGCCCCTCCATCATCTCCAGACCAGTTGTTCCCGCTGGTCACCAGCCTGAACCCCTCTAAAGCCCTGCTCTGCTGCTCCTGGCAGCTGTGTGGGATGTCCAGGACATCCCAGGCCCACTCCTGCCCCACGGAGCAGTGGGGTCAGCTTGGGGTCCTGACACACAGCAGGACCATGTGTGAATCCTGCTCCCCATCCCCATGGAGCCCCAGCCCCTGGCAGTTGGGTGCACCCCTCTTTCTGACAGCTCCTGGATCAGCTCTCCTGGCACCCCGGGGCTGGGCAGCGAGACACTGGGACAGGCACGGTGGCACTGACCCCCCAGGAGCCCCACAGCCCTGCCTGGGGGCCCTGTGGCACCTCCCTGAGCAATGTGGGTCACCCAAGCTCGGAGCAGGATGGACCCCACGCTGCATCCAGAGGTCTGGCCAGCACATCCCTCCCCTCCTCACACACATGCAGCCCCTCCTCGAGGATGACCCACATCACAGCCTCCCAGCTTTCACCCCATCATCCAACAGCCTCCGTGGCCAAGCCAAGATGAGCCACGTGATGGGGACACAGCCACCAGCATTGCCCATGGCCTCTCTCTCCTCTCCCTAAGCTCGACCCTTTCTTCCTTCCAATGCAAAAACTCAATGGCAAAAGAGTGCATGAAATCAAATAAATACGCCCCCCTCCCCGCCCCTGCGAGCTGCCCCTGAGCCCCCAGCTCAGGGGACCCTCACTCTCAGCAGGACCCCCCTGGAGCGTGCCCAGCCTGCTCCGAGCAGGGGCTGCAGCTTCCCCTGGCACCCTCAGGCCCCAGGGGCTGCCGAGATGCTGCACCCAGGGCTGCTGACTGCACACCATCACCACCCCCTGCTCACTGCTTGGCAAGAAAACCTGCCTGGAGCCACACGAGGACACCCGCAGTGGAGGTGGCCTGGGGGTGTGGGCTTGGCAGAGCTCTGATCTCCACCAGGATTGAGGGGTCATGAGCACCCCCCTTGCCCTGGGGCAGGGTCCCCTCTCCTGACACTTCTACCCAGAGGACTCATTTCCCAAGGTGGCTCAGAGAAGAGTCCCTTCCCAGGGGGGATGCCCATGCCAGGGGAGTCCCACACCACCAGCCGTGACCACTCTGTCACCCAGCCCAAGGGCAAATCAAACTGGCACCATTGCCGTGGGGCACTGGGACCGTCTGGAAAGGACTTCCCTACCTGCTACCCCCCTGGATCTGCCTGGCTCCGGCTGCCTCCCCCACCCACCTGCCCTGTGTCCTCCAGAGGATGCTGGCAGGACCTGCAGACCGGGCACACACGGGGCTGGGGGTCCTCCCCCGTCTCAATATTTGACCCTCCGGTTTGTGTTTCGTGTTCGACCTCAAGCTCAGACTGATGGCTCTCGCCCATCTTAACAAACAAAGGCAGAAGAGAAAGGAAAAAAAAAAGTTAGTCTCAATGTTCCCCTCGTGGCTTCCCGGTGGTGAGCCCGCGCCGGGGCAGGCGTCACCCGGGCACCCAGCTCTGGTTCGTGGGCTGCGGCCCCCCGGGCAGCGCGGGCACGTTGAGCCCGTTCTGCGGCGGGAGGGCCGAGTCGAAGTTGAAGTCCATCTCGTCGCTGTCCATAAAGTCATTCAGGATGATCGACTCCACGTCGCACTCCAGGCTCCCGTTGAACATGTCCAGGTCCAGGTCTGCTGGGAACCTGTCTTGGCCCAACACGGGGGGGTGGACGGCCCCCGGGTAGGGGCCCTGCAGCGAATCCAGCAAGCTCATGTGTGCCCCTTGGTTATTAGCGTAGGAATGCAGGTGCCCGTGGTGCGGCACGGCCGTCATGCTGCACGAGTCACTGGGCAGGCTCATAAGGCTGACAGGATTGGCTAAGGCACTGGTGTTGACCGCAGGGTGGTGACCGGCTGGTGACGGGTGGTACAACGCGTTGCTCTTCATGAGAGAGCCCGGGTGGGGCGGGTAGGAGGACAAGCCCTGCTCCCCGCCCCCGCACAGCAGCGGGTTGTGTCTGTGGCCACGGGCCGGCACCATGGGGCTGGCCTGCGGCAGGGGCAGGTCCCCCGGGACCATGCTCTCCTTGTGCGCGTAGGAGATGGAGGAGAGCAGGTCCTGCAGCGAGGCGTTCCTGTACGAGCTGACGGGCGAGAAGGTGGCCTGCTTGTTCTCCTGGATGGTCTGCATGGGCAGGCGGCGCATCAGGCTCATGGCCGGCTGGCTGTAGATGGTCCCGCAGTAGGTGTTGGAGGCGGCCCCCATGCTGGAGCACTTGGAGTTGAAGGTGAAACTGGAGCTCCGCTGCCGCAGGGCGGCCGGGGGCAGCTGCTGGGAGGGGCTCATGCTGTAGCTGTCCTGCAGGTCCTCCAGCATGCTCTCCCCCAGGCTCTCGTTCAGGCTGATGGTGCCGGTCAGGTCGGTCAGCCGGGGCAGCTCCACAGAGCAGCGGGCGCTGAGGGAAGGAGACATGGTGCTGGAGGGGCTGGGGTACATCAGCGGGGACGAGGGGGTACCATCGTCCTCCTCCAGCTCGTCCGGCTCGTGGTTGGCCATGATGGGCGAGAGGCGCCCGCTCAGCGTGCTGGCCGTGGAGTTGGCCCGCGTCCGGAAGTCCGCCCAGGCGTCGTACTCGTCGCTGGCGTGGGACGCGGGGCTCTCCGACCACTTGGCTTGCTGGGAGGACGGGCTGTCCTCCCCGCGCTCCTGCGTCACCTGCAGCTGCTTCTTCTTGCTGGCCTTGCCCTTGATGCGCAGGAACTTGCTGTTGTTGTCCATGGACACCGCTCGCCGCCGCGGCGTCTTGCCCGTCTTGCCGCCCTCGGGGTTCAGCATCCACCAGGAGCTCTTGCCGGTGCCCTCGTTCTGCACGCGGATGAAGCGGGTGTGCAGGGACAGGTTGTGCCGGATGGAGTTCTGCGGGGACAGCAAGGACAGGGGGAGGGTCAGCAGCAGGGACAGCACCCCCAAAGGAAAGGGACGCCCGTGGGGCTGGGGGGTATGTGGGGCACCGTGGGGCACCTGGGCTCCATCCCCTGGGATGTCTGAGCCGGAGGGTTTGGGGCTAGAAGAGGTCAGCTGGCGGGTCCCTCCCACATCCCAAGGGTCACAGCCCTTTGCTGCACCTCCCAGCTCTGTCTCCGGCACAACTCCCATCATGGCAGGGCCTTTAGTCTCTTTAGCACATGTCCCAGGGACCTGCAGCAGCCAGGGCCAGCTCTCAGGGGACCTGGCAGGAGCCTGAGGAGGGACAAGGTGAAGAGGCAACAAATGCAGTGATGGAGTCAGGACCATGCACACGTCCAGGGCTTCTCCGTCCCTTCCAGCCCAAGCCCACCACGCACCCAGCACATCCCACAGGACGCTCCCAGCTCAGCAGCACCTCTGTGGAGATCCCAGCCCACTCCCCACCAGCTCCACAGGCAGCATAATCCCTTTGGGCACCGACCTTGTGGAGTGAGTGACTCCAAGCCCCTTCCCTCCCCTGCCTGGCATCATTCGGGAGGTGCTCCCCTCCACCCTCAGCCCCGACACGTGCCCTGTGCAGGGTACCACCAGCAGCACCGCGGCCCAAAACAACCTGTTGGCACCACGTGAGACCTTGTCCCCAAATGCCTGTCACCACCCGCTGTGAGCAGGCCTGGGGGCCCACAGGGAGAGGGCGTGGCTCCCTGCATGTGACAGGGACACAGCCCCTGCCCAGGAGGCTCAGGTATCACAGCACTGTGGGTCTGCAAACCCACTGCAGCAGGACTGGCTGGGGGCTGCTTCCACCCTGGACACTTCTGGCTCCCTCATCCTCATCCAGCACCTCAGGGGGTTTCCTGCTGAGAGCAGCACTCGGTGCCCAGGGCTTGTGCTGGCAGCCCTGGCTCCGAGCAGCTCCCTGGCTGGAGTAGGGATGGGCTTGCAGGAGCCACGATCAGGGGGTCACATCCCAACACAAGCGTCCCCAGCTGTCCCTGCCCCGCGGGGTGACAGGCTGGGGTGTCCCTGAGGCGAGGCCCCCTCACAGCTTCGGCCTGGGGAAGAGAGGGGGTGAGGAGGACGTGAGTACAGAGAGGAACCACTGAGAGCAGCGCTGCAGAGAAGGTTCTGGTGGGTGAGAGGCTGGACATGAACAAGCCCCTTCCTGGGCTGCAACAAAGAGAAGAGGCCAGCAGGGCAAGGGATGGGATTCTGCCCCTTGGCTCTTGTGAGACCCCACCTGCAGAGCTGCCCCCAGCCCTGCGATCCCCAGCACAGGAAGGACATGGATCTGTTAAAGCTGGTCCAGAGGAGCCCACAGAGCTACTCCCAGGGCTGGAGCCCCTCTGAAGCCAGGCTGGGAGAGCTGGAGGTGCTCACCTGGAGAGGAGAAGCTCCAGAGAGAGCTCAGAGCCCCTGGCAGGGCCTGAAGGGGCTCCAGGAGAGCTGCAGAGGGACTGGNCCTGGGACAGGGGGAGGTGTCCCTGCCCATGGCAGAGGGGGGATGGGATGCCCTTTGAGGTCCCTCCCAACCCAAACCCGTGTGGGGTTCTCTGACAGCTGCCTCTCCCTCCCGACATACAGCTCATGGGATGCCACCCCAGCTCCCTGTGCCTCAGTTTCCCCAGAGGAAAAAGGCAAGCCCAGGGAAGAGCCTGGGTCTGCAGCCCTGCAGGAACCCTCCCCCCAAAGGCTCGGGGCTGGCCAGGGGCTGCTGGAGAGGGGAGGCACCTCCCCAGCCCCTTCCCAGCTGCCGGAGGGGCAGAAGGACGAGGAGAGGGAGGAACCCAAGGTACAGGGGAGAAAGTTTGGTGCTGTTGTGGTGTACAGTGGAATACTAATGAAGAGGCAAGTGAGCTCCAGCCTCATCTATCATATTATGTAATGGCTTACTTCTCTGCACTTCATTTATTTGGAGATTGCTCCCAGGCTGGCTCCTCGCCAGCAGCCACCAAATCCAAGTCTACAGAAATCAATCTCGCACTGACTGATTAAGCCGTGTTTAGAACTAATTGCTCCTTCGTGTGTGGGGAGAATAAATTATGGGCTTTAATTTCACATCTTTAAAATGCAACTGCAGGTATGGGCCAGCCATTAACCCCTTCCTGCACGGCTGGGGAGGGGGCCCAGGGGGTGGTTGGGACACAGCTGCCCAACCAACGCTCACCACCTTCAAGGAGAGCAAGTCAAGCCCTGGCCAGCCCTGCTGGCAGCGAGTGACCCTTCCAGCACCTCTCCTTCAGCCACAGGACGATCCCAACTCCCATTGCTGTTCAAGCAGCAGGGACAGAAGCACGTGGTTGTCACTGCCCTGGCAGGGCCAGGGCCACCAGCCAGCTCAGCCCTGCAGGGCTGCCCTGCACCCACAGGCTGTGGGGAGCTGGGGATGCCAAAGCTGGGCTTGCTGGAGCGATGCCCAGTCACTGCTGGGCGCTGGCAGGAGTGGGGACCCTTCCACGGCCACAGTCCCTCCCTGCCAGCACCTCCAGGTCTGCCTCAGCACGGGAGGCAGGAGATGCTGCAGCCTGAGCAGCAGGGATGGAGCCACCATGCAGAGCACGGGGAGAGAGGATGGGCTTTGGGGATGTCACAGCTGCACGGGGGTGACATTCAGCATCCTCTGCTACGGCCCCCTCCCACCCCAGAGGGAGCACGGGGCACCCTGCACCCCCCGAGGCAGGGGACAGGGCTGGCAGGGTCAGGCTGCCCGAGGGAGAGGAGAGAAGGGGAGGCGGCTGCTTCTCCTGCGGCCGAGCTTCATTAAGAGCCAGAAGACAGCAATTAAGTGCAAGGTGCAGCACACCCGGCTCTCTCCTCATTAGCACCCCGACACGCTCGGCTGGCCGCGGCTCGGGGCACACGGAGCAGGGCGGGGGGCTGCGCTGGGGCGGGCAGGAGCTGATTAGCAGCAGCCCCGCAGGGACCTGCCTCACCCACGGCCACCCCGGCGGCCCCCGGGCATCCCGCGTCCCGCAGCCGCCAGCCCCGCTGGCAGTGTCTCACAGGGGGAATACACCGGGGACAGCAGGGCTGGCAAGCCCCCGTGACAGCAGCCACCTTGGCAGCGGGTGCCCCGCGGTCAGGAAAGGGTGGTGCCGGTCCCAGAGTCGCCACGACTCCTTTGACACCGCTGGCTGCCCTGCACCGCTTCCTACAGCCACCGGCACCGCTGCAAGGCTGGCCGTGCCTGTGCCTCCGTCCCCTCTGTCCCCCCTGTCCCCCCTGCCTGTCCAGCCCGCTCCGATGGCTCAGCCCCTCACTGGTAACCCGGTAGCCCCGGTACCCAAACCCCGAACAGCGCCGGGCAAGGGCATCGGTCCCAGCTCACAGCCAGCCCGTGCCAGGGGGGACAGCCGCTCTGCCCCGCAGCTCTGCCGAGGGGACGGGGATGCTCTGGGGAGCAGAAGGGTGGGCTGGAGGGGCACCTGGGCTGCACCGGACCCCCGTTCAGCCCTGGCTGGCAGCAGGGCAGGACGCGGCTGAGCCCGTGCCAGCCCCCAGCCGCCAGCTGCCGGAGGCTTTGCCAAGCTGGAAGACCCCGGTGCCATGCCGGTGCCCGTCTGCCGGGGGCTGGTCCTGCTGCGGGGCCTGAGGGGGGGCTGTGGGCACCCACAGAGCCCCTCTCCCCCCCCAGGAGCCCTCCTCCGGCGAGCCTCATTGTCAGGGGAACAGGCAGTGTGAAATCGGTCTGATTAGCAATTAGTCCCATTGTAAAAGGATTAGCCGGACCCATTGTTGGGGAGAGTGACTTGACTGTCAATGGGCATCTGGCAGCGATGATGATGATGATAATGATGATGCGGTGGGAGCCGGAAGCCATTCCCCGAGGCCGGACTCCCGAAATGAGCATCGACCCCCAAGAGGAACCTCGGACCCCGAAATGAGCCACCCAGGCGGGCACCGACCCCCGGGACGGGCAGCGCTGCCCATCCCCACCCCGGCGGCAGCTCCCAGGCTCCCACCCCTGCCCTGGGGTGCCTTGAGGTGCCTTGGGGTGCCCACGAGTGTCGTGGTGCGGGGCGTGGGGCTGAACACCCTCTTCGTGCCCCAAGAGAGCAGAGCGGGGGGAAACGAGTGCGATTCGAGCAAGAGCAGGCGCGGGTCAGAGCTAGGGAGAGCAAACAAGGCGCTCTGCGGAGCTCCCCTGTCCCGTCCCTGTCACATCCCCTCTGCTGTCCCCGCCACTGCCCCTGAGCTGTCACCCCTCCCTCCTGTCTGCCCAGCACCGAGGGCTTTCCAAGCAAACCCACCGATCCCAGCTGCTCCCCACACATCCCACAGCCCTGCTCTCAGAGACCGCGCGGTCAGGGTGTGTCAGGGGCTGGCTGGCTGTCTGTCTGTCCGGGCTGCTGGGCCATCGAGCAAAGGAGCCCACTGTTGTTACCTGGTGGGGATTCTCACACCGTTGACAGGAGGAAGCAGGGACAGGGCCGCTGACAAGAGCTCTGCCAGCAGCACAAGGACAGCTCCAGGGGTTAATTGATGCTTATTCACTTCTTGCACATAGAAATTGCCACTGCCGGAGGAAATGTTCCAGAGGGCAGAGGCTGCTGACAGCCTCAGTGGGGCTCCATCCCTGGGGATGATGTACAGGGAGGGTGGTGGCATGGGACAGGCAATGGTGACACTGCCAAAGACATCACATTCACACAAAAAATGGCTCTGCCTGTGGGCACCGGCCACCTCCTGGCACCATCCCCTGGGCACGGGCAGCCCTACTCCCTGCATTGGTGTCACCATCCTGCTGGGAGCAGGTGGTGGCTGAGCACAGCCCCCCAGCCCTGGCACGGCCACCCCGAGCAGGGCCCAGGCCTGTCGGGCGAGCAGGTGGCAGCTGGCACGCCTGGCAGTGCTGCCCACGCGCTGGGGATAGCAGGCACCCTGGAGGCTCGTGACAGGGACGGGTGGCCCGTGATGACGGAGTGCAGCCCCGTGCTGTGCCACAGGCAGGCGGCTGCACGAGA